>CAUYOR010087610.1:0-32841 GCA_963573925.1 Callimico goeldii
CCTGAGTAGCTGGGATTACAGGCACACACCACCATGCCCAGCTAATTTTTTGTATTTTTAGTAGAGACGGGGTTTCACCATGTTGACCAGGATGGTCTCGATCTCTTGACCTCATGATCCACCCGCCTCGGCCTCCCAAAGGAATATATGTTCAATAGGGACATTTTAAAAAGTTAGAACTAGAAAACGGGGAATAAAGAGCAGGATGTAGAACAAGAAAGAACACACGGTAAAAATATATAAAGAAATTATAAGGAACAATGATGCTAGCAAAGAAGACTGTAGCCAGCATCGGAACCATAAATTGAGATTTGGTGGAAGATTGCCCTTATAGATAGAGTAGAAGTCATGAAAACAGAGACAATGTTTCTGTATTCTCCAAATACAAAAAGAAAACAAATACCAACGTAAAATCCATGCACCAATTGTTTTAAGTGTTATGTGTAAACCAAATGGAAAAGCTCCATTTGTTCTGTTCAGGATGCCTCTACGGTGCATGCGTTACATTACGTTATGAACTCATTTTTCCACTGAGCTAATAGTTACTTGTCTGAGTAACCATAGAGCCAGTACCTTAGTTACGGAGGCTGCCCCAGTGCCAATTACAGAACTAGGCACCTAGTAGGAATTCAATATATTTTTATTCAATTAATGAAAAACAATCTCTGCTAGAAGTGCTATACTTTATATCTTTGCATTTTTTTTTCTTAGTGGTAATCCTACTAGGCAGAGATATTTTTTCAGATAATGAAAAAAAATAGAATATTTAGTGATTCATGTATTTAGTAATTGTGTGGTGCTTTTATTGGTCTTTCTTCGTTACCTAGAGATAAGAAAACTTAATTGCACTGCAGAGAACTTAGGATATAGTGCTATTTTTCCTACTTAAGTTTTATATAATCCACAAAAAGGCCTTTAACATTTTTATGTTTCTTCTACCTCTGAACTTCTGTGTTTCTGTAAGAGAAACATTTCTTCAGGGCAAATCCAGGATTTTGTATTTCCTTGATTATTAGCTTGACCTTATTTCCTTGATTATTAGCTTATTAACTTTCGGTTAAAAGTGCTTAAAAGTCGTTCAGCACACATGCATATTAAAAAGTCACTAATGTGTTCTACAGACAACAAACACAAAAGTGTGTCTGTGATCATTACAAAGTCATCACCGAAGGATTCCACACCTGATGCCAACAGAAATGGTGAGGCTTAAATAGCTGCACATGGCCGATGGCAGAGCCATTGAGGACTGTAATAATGTCTCTGAAAAAGTAGAACTCTGCTTATGAAATGAAATTCTCCAGCATGTTCTGCACCCTGTGGTACTTGTAGACCCCTGAAGGGAGCACAGTTTCTTACATGAATCCCACCTCTTTGTTTTTCACAATCGATGTGAAGATTAGAGATTACACTGGATCCACAGAAAGAACCATAGCCTTCAGCCCCAGTTTAAGTGGTTTCTCCTGTTGTTTGTGTCTCTCTTTAAAGTCAGCTGGTGGCTGTTTCTGACCTGGGTTTGGCAGTGATGCAATGCTGGGGCACTAGGATTTACCAGGTAAATTCCTTTTTAGAAACAACTCGTGAATTGCAGAGATACTCCGGTACAAGTTCCTACATGCGATTATCATGATCACATGTGATTGAGAATAGCTTTATTAGTGGAAAGAAAGGCACTGAGAGCCATAAGGTCATATGAATACTGAAGACCTGGTGAATAATATCTCCAGGATTATTCCTGGAGGGGAGGGAAAGATATGAACTGGATGGAGCTAAGAAATGACACTGCATGGCTCAGACTCTGTTTTCTGATTTCTCAGCCATAGCTGAGGATATGACTGATGACTTCAGGAGAAACGAAATTAGGTCCCTTTCTAGGACACAAGTAGGTGATGGGAAGAAATGTTAGCGCATTCGTCAGAATAACAAAGATTACAAACGACTTCGCATATTCAGATGAAGAAAGGAAAGCCTTGAGGAGAAATTATGTTAAACCTATATGTTCCTGTTTAGCTTTCAACAGTTGTCTTAGGAAGCATATAAAAGTGTAGCAGAGGGAGAAAGTGCTATGGAAATCTTCTACCCAGAGAAAGAAATTTTACACACAGCAAGGCAAAGAATTGTGATTTTATAATTCCCTACACATTGAATTTTCAAAATGCCATCTGCCTTTATCTAAAAAGGTTGGAGGTTGTGTGTGTAGACTCTCCTCGCATAATTTAACTTTCACATTCCAGAGACGTAAACCTCATGCAGAAATGACACTCTGAGGACAAAGCTAACCTCAGAGAAAACTTGTACACAACAGTTACCATAATCACAAATTTCTAAAAGATCTAAAATTGATTTTGGAGGCCATATTCTAGAAGAGGCTGTTCATATCTTAAAGTATTTTTCTCCCTGAGATATAAGAAGCATGATGTCCTAATTAACCCTTTGATAGTTTCCCACCACCACTCCTGCCCCAGCAATGCCTTAAACTGGTGAATTGGTGAGTGGTGTACATCATGTCACTGACAAGGAATTGACTAGCACCTCAGGAAAGCTAAGTCAGTTATTATGCTTTGCTTTTATTTTACCTTTTCATCCCAACCTCTCTAATATTGTGTGATAACAATATAGGTTCAGGCTGAAATATATATCTCATTTTGGGAACATTAAAAATATTAGGAATTGAATGAAGAATAGCTATTAACATTGTAACTGGTAATTTATTTTATCAGTGTAAACTCCTGTTTACCCTCTGAAAGTTTGAAAAAATGGGGCACAGTGGAGACAGAGGCTTGAGTTCATTTTTTTTTAATTATTATTTTTAATGTTTAGATGGGGTCTCACTCTGTTGCCCAGGCTGGAGTACAGTGGTGATCTTGGCTCACTGCAATCTCAACCTCCTGGGCTCAAGTGATTCTCCTGCCTCAGTCTCCCTCCTGCCTCAGTCTCCCTCCTGCCTCAGTCTCCCAAGTAGCTGGGAGTACAGGCACACAGCACCACTTCTGGCTAATTTTTTTTTGTATTTTTAGTAGAGACAGGCTTTCATCATGTTAGCCAGGATGGCCTCAATCTCCTAACCTTGTGATCCACCCACCTCGGCCTCCCAAAGTGCTGGGATTACAGGTGTGAGCCACCACACCCGGCTGAGTTTATATCTTTTAGTAGTTGTGGAGTGAGTCACTTTAGATTTAGTGAAAGATTGCCCTTATAGAGTTGGAGAAGTCATGAAAACAAAGACCATGTTTTGGTATTCTCTAAAAGAATAAATTCAGAAGAGAGGAAGACACTTTATGATAATTTTGAAACTTTTATTATCTCTAATAGAAAACAAAGACATCCATTTGAGGGCCTTAATGCATTTGTCAGTGAAAATATTAGTTTGATAATTGAAGGCTTTTGTTTTTATTTTTAAGATATAATACACTTACCACAAAATTCACCCTTTTAAAGTGTAGGTGGGTTTTAGTATGTTCATAGAACTGTGCAGTCATCACAACTACATGATTCCAGAACAGTTTTATTACCCCATGAGAAAGAAACTCATACTTCCTGCTTCCCACTTCCTAAAGCCCTTGCCGACTGCTAATATGTTTTCTATCTCTGAGTTTTCTTATTCTTGACATTGTCTTTTAATTGTCGTTATGTGATCTTTTGTGTTTGACTTCTTTTACTGAGTGTTTTCACAGGTCGTGCATGTTTTAGCATAGATCAGTACACCGTTTATTTTTATGGCTGAATACGATTCTATGTTATGAATATACCACATATTGTTTACCCATTTATTGATTGACAGACATTTGGCTTGTTTCTAGTGTTTGACTGTTGTGAATGATGCTGCTTTGGGCATCCATGTAGACATTTTTGTGTGAATGTGTTTGTTCGCTCTCTTAGACATATGCCTAGGAGTGAAATTGCTTGGTTATACACTGTGTTTACATTTTTAAGGAGCAATAAAACTGGTTTTCAAAGCGACCACTTCATTTTACATTCCCAGCAGCAGTTAATGAGGGCTTCAGGTCTTCCACTCTTGCCAAACACTTTCACTTTCCGTTTTAAGAAACCATTTCAGCTATTGTAGAGTGTGAAGTGGCATCTCACTGTGGATTTACTGTACATTTTCCCATGGACTGATAATTTTGGGCATCTTTTTATGTGTTTATTGGCCATTTGCTCAGCTTTTTTGAAAAATGTCTATTCAAAATTATAGCTAATTTGTAATTGGGTTGTTTTATACTGAGATGTGTTTCTTATGTATTTTAATACTATATCCTTACTAGATATGTTGCAAATATTCTTTCATTATATGAGTTATCTTTTTACTTTCTCATAGCACACTTTGAGGCACATTTTGAAAAATTTTGATATGGTCCCGTTTAACAATTTTTTTCTTCTTTGGTAGCTTTTGCTTTATATGTCCTATTTAATGAACTGGTGCCAAATCTAAGGTTACAGAATCAGAATTTGCGCTTATGTTTTCTCCCAAGAATGTAATACTTTTAGTGGAAACGTTTAGTTCACTGATCCACATTTAATTAAATTTTGAAACAGGGCAAGGTAGGCATACAACTTCATGTTTTTGGATGTGAATATCTCGTGACTGTTATTGAAAAGACTTTTTCACTCTTGATTTATCAGGCACCCTTGATGAAAAATATGTTTTTTTATGTCAATACCACAGAATGTGGATTATTGTAGCTTTACAGTAAGTTTTGAAATCAGGAAATGTAAGCCCTCCAAGTTTGTTGTCTTTCATACTAAAAGTATAAAAATCTTAGGAGAAAACATAAGCACAAATTCTGTGACCTTGGATTAGACAACAGTTTGGAATTTTGATAAAATTATTTACTATTTTTGTTTGGATTGGTATTATAGGAAGAAGTGGGAAATATCTTCTCTTTCTCTATTTTTTGCAAGAATTTCTCAATGTTTTGTGTTAATTCTTCTTTAAATGTCTGATAAAATTTATAAGTGAGCACATATGATTCTGAACTTGTTTTTTCTGTTACTAACTCAATATCTTTACTTTGTACTAATCTATTCAGATTTTCTATTTCTTCTTGAGTCTGAATTGGTAGTTGGTTTTTTCTAGGAATTTGTCCATTTCCCTTAGGTTATCTAATTTTTTATGGCACACAATTATTTCTTGTATTCTCTTAGTGTGACCATCACATGAATTTATCATTTCTTTGTGGTGAGGTTGCAGAAAAGCCTCTTTTCTAGCTGCTTTGTAAATATATCTTTAACCACCCTTTCCCTACCATGTGATAGAACCCCAGAATGTATTCCTTTCATATAATCATAACTTCCTACCTGCTGACCAATCTCCACATCCTCCACTCTCTCCCATCTTCCCCAGTCCATTGTAACAACCATTCCACTCTCTGTTTCTATGTAAACCATTTACGTTTAATGAGATTTCTTATTAGATAAGATAGTGTCTGCTGTTTTGCTATTTCTTTACCATATGTTTTAGGTCTGTTTGTTCTTCTCCTCAATTACTATCTTCTATGTTAAATAGTTATTTGCTAATGTATCATTTTAACCTCAATAATTTTTGAAAAGTGCTTATGAATTTTTTTTTCAGTGTTGCCCTGCAGCTTACAATTACTGTCTTAATTCATAACAATCTAGTTTTAATCAATATCAATTTACTTTTAATTGTATGCAAAAATGTTGCTGTTATATAGCTCTATTTTATTGCCCCTTCTTTGTTCTGTTTTGTCCATGCAAATTACATCATTATCCATTGGGTCCCCATCAACACAAATTTATAACTATTGGGTTATGCATTTTTCTTTTAAATTTGGTAGAAGAAAAAATAAGAAATAAGACTTAGAAACACATGCACACTCACACACACACACACACACACACACACACACACACACGTTTTTAAATGTACCTATTTTTTTTACCTTTACTTGTGCTGTTTATAAAAGGTTTTCCGGGCCGGGCATGGTGGCTCACGCCTGTAATCCCAACACTTTGGGAGGCCGAGGCGGGTGGATCACAAGTCAAGAGATCGAGACCATCCTGGTCCAAATGGTGAAACCCCGTCTCTACTAAAAATACTAAAAATTAGCTGGACCTGCTGGCAAGTGCCTGTAATCCCAGCTACTCAGGAGGCTGAGGCAGGAGAATTGCCTGAACCCAGAAGGCGGAGGTTGCGGTGAGCCGAGATCACGCCATTGCACTCCAGCCTGGGTAACAAGAGCGAAACTCGTTCTCAAAAAAAAAAAAAAAAAGGGTTTTCCATAATGATTGAGTTGGGCCAAATTGATACTACTTATCATCAGGGTTATTCCAGGAAACCACGAGACAAGTGAGAGAATAATAATTCTCTGGAAACGGGGCTCAGAAGGAGCACCAACCCTGTTCTGCCCACTTTGCTGTCTATCAGGCTGCTGGTTTTCATCTTGATTGTGGACTATTGGTTTTCAAGACTGTTACAGAGCTGGAGTGATTGAATATGTTCAGACACCACAAAGCATGGTTTTGCTAACAAGATTTGTACATTTTTCTTGAATAAATGTTTCCCAGATTCTTGTAAATTTTGGTTAATTTTCATAATTGTGATAAGTTGGTTTTGACCGTTTCTGCCTGTTTTGCTTTGCTTTCATGGAGGAAATAATGTTTGGAGGTCCTCATTCTGCCATTGTTGCTGACATCTTATTAAGTGTTTTAAACAGTTGTGTATTTGTAGAGTAAAAGCAAATCTGGTGAATTTTATGTCGTTGATATTTACTTATTTATTTGAGTTATTCTGGGCTGGTAAGTATGGGTGGACAATGGCTGATCAGACAAATATTGAAATATGAATGTAAGATAGTGAGAACATTTTGGCTTTGAATTTGGTATAACTTCTGAATAGACTTAATTGAAATAATGTTTTGACTCTTGCAGGGATTTAGGAAATGCGGCCAGTACTTATTCTTATATTCACTGGGAGATTTAACTTGTAATTTCATTTGTCCTTGACAGTTGTATCGTACTGGTATGGATTGTGAAGTGGCCCCATGTAGGTAGGGTCTTTTCTTTCTTTTTTTTTTTTGAGATGGAGTTTCGCTCTTGTTTACCCAGGCTGGAGTGCAATGGGGCCATCTCAGCTCACTGCCACCTCTGCCTCCTGGGTTCAGGCAATTCTCCTGCCTCAGCCTCCTGAGTAGCTGGGACTACAGGCAGGCACCACCATACCCAGCTAATTTTTTGTATTTTTAGTAGAGACGGGGTTTCACCATGTTGACCAGGATGGTCTGGATCTGTTGACCTCGTGATCCACCCAGTCTTTTCTGATTAATGTTTCTCTGCTCTCATCCTTCAAGGAAGGTTAACAACTCTGCTGATTAATTTGAGTTATGTTTATTGTGTTGTCAGTTACTATCAACATTCCCTCACAGGCGAGCTCTTTACAAAGAACAGCGCCCACACCCGAGTAGAAGATATTATAATACCCTTTGTCTCTGGTTGAAAGTTGACACTGTTATTCTTACATTGTAAAAGCAGCTAATATCAAGATAAATTGTGTTAGATAAATGAACAAGTGCGTCCAAGGACCTCTCACTCCCACACCCACACACAAATAGTTACAGGAGTATGGGTAATGGTAGCTTAAGGTCCAGATTATTTCTTAGGTTCTGGTATTGAGCATAATTGTCAATGTTCTTTTTAATCCCTAGAATTAATTTATTAGACCATCTTATTAATAGACTTTAGGAAAAACCCTACCCTCTTGCTTTTGCTCTTTTTCTTGAAGTTCAGATAATAATATACAAAAATAATCAGTAGGTTTCAGTTTAGGGCAAGATGCAGAAATGAAATTCTTAGTTCTGCCTATGCCTTAGCAGGAAAATTTCTGCAGCTTAGCATGATCTAACCAAGATCGTCAAGGCTAAAATATTTTCAGCCACACCTCAGCAAGTAACTACTATGTGTGTCTTTGCTGTAATGTATATTTTGTGCTTTTCTATTCCTTTGTAATCTCATGAGACCATCTGTGTGCAGCAGCATTTTATTGGTCAGGATCCTGGGCCGTCTTTCAAATTATTTCACTGAAGATTTCCGCTAAAATAAAAGAAAGGAAGCTGAACTTTCTGTGCAAATCCTAGACTGAACGTCATGTTAATATCATCTAAGTGCATATGCTTATGAAGAAATGACTTTGTTTATCCATGTCAGTGCCCGATAGTCAAAAACTATGAGGAGCACCATTATGCTTCAAGTTAGGATTACTGACTCACTGTGGAAAGCAATAATGCACACCATAGGGAACTGAAGGATGTGTTAGTGAAAGGAGGTTAGAAACACGGATATTAGGGGCCGGGCGCAGTGGCTCACGCCTGTAATCCCAGCACTTTGGGAGGCGAAGGCGGGTGGATCACGAGGTCAGGATTTCAAGACTAGTCTGGCCAAGGTAGTGAAACCCCTTCTCTACTAAAAATACAAAAACCAGCCAGGCGTGGCCACATCACCTATAATCCCAGCCACTCGGAGGCTGAGGGAGAGAATTGTTTGAACCTGGGAGGCAGAGGTTGCAGTGAGTCGAGATCGTGCTGCTGCACTCCAGCCTGGGTGAAATGGACAGAACAAGACTCCATCTAAAAAAAAAAATTTAGTGGAGCACACTGGCAACCAGAGTAACAGTTATATTCACTGACCTCCCTGGCAGCCTGGTGTGGCCATGTGGCTGAGTTCTGACCAATAGGATGGATGGGTGCAAAATTCATGTGGCTCACAACCCATCTCTTCTCTCTTTTTCATTGTCCCTTCTTGCATCCTGGATGCTGGGAATGCTGATGCCACCCCATTGGACCATAAGGACTGGTTCCTGAAAACTTCTGGGAGCAGATTGCTTATTCTTCAATTTGCCATCTTGTTAAACACTGTTAGCTGGAGTTTTCTGCCACTCACAGAAAAACCAAATCATTACTAATGCAGTGGCAAATGGTGTAAGTGAAGCACTCAAAAAGGTTGCAGTGAGGGACAAAATTAGTAACTACATGGCTTAGCTGAGATTGCATCCTAAGGACAATAGTAACAACGGCTTGCTTTTACAGAATTTCAACATCCTTTCAAATGCTTTTTCTCTTTTGATCCTCATAATAACTTCCTTGGCCAGAGAACTAACAGGACTTTGGTGCTGTTCTCCAGGCAGAAAGCCATCCTCTCTGGCCCTGAGGATACAGCTTTTTCTGCCGTAAGTCACTGTCTCCACTGGCTCAATTAGCCAATTAGTGGCATGGTAGAGGGCTGAGATGTTACTCTCTAGTTTCCAATAAAATTCTCAAGTTGGTTTCAGTTCTCCTTATAATGACGATAAAGTCAAAGCTCAGAGGAACTGAACAATGGCCCCTAAAATTAACATTTTCAAGCTCTAACCCCAAGTGTGACTACATTTGGAGATAGGGCCTCTTTAAATAAATAATTAAGGTTAAATGAGGTTATAAGGGTGGGGCTTAAGGCAATTAGACTGATGTGCTTAAAAAATAGGGAAGAGGGCGGGATGCAGTGGCTCACGCCTGTAATCCCAGCACTTTGGTAGGCCAAGGTGGCGGATCACCTGAGGTCTGGAGTTTGAGACCAACATGGAAAAACCCCATCTCCACTAAAAATACAAAAATGTGCCGGGCATGGTTGTGCACACTTGTAATCCCAGCTACTCAGGAGGCTGAGGTGAGAGGATTGCTTGAGTCCAGGACTTTGAGTTTACGGCGAGCAATGAGGCCAAAACAGTCTAGTCTGGGCAACAGAGTGAGATTCTGTCTATAAAAAAAATAATAGGCTGGGTGCAGTGGCTCACGCCTGTAATCCCAAGCGCTTTGGGAGGCTGAGGTGGGCGGATCACGAGGTCAGGAGTTTTAGACCAGCCTGACCAACACAGTGAAACCCCATCTCTACTAAAAATACAAAAACTAGCCAGGCGTGGTGGCATGCACCCGTAATCCCAGCTACTCAGGAGGCCGAGGCGGTGGAATTGCTTGATCCCGGGAAGTGGAGGTTGCAGTGAGCAGAGATCACACCACTGGACTTCAGCCGGGTGACAGAGCAAGACTCCATTTCAAAATAAATAAATAAATAAAATTTTGAAAATAAGTTAAGAACGAAATATTAATAATCCCACCTGTATCAGAAGACAGAGGCCTATGCCTCTCAAATTCCAGCCCTAGATCTTTCCAGCTGTCTAATCTGCTTCCTTGAAAGCATAAAGATAGGCCTCCTACCATCCCAAATCCATGTCCTGTCATCCAGATGTTTCAGGGCTGATAGCTCTCCTCTGTGTAGGCATGAACACAATACATGCTTAATTTTGAACTATTATTCAGCAGAAAAATAGTTTTTTATATAAATAATTGTAATCATGATGTGTTTGAAAGTCAAAAAATATGTCAAGCTAAATGGAAAGGAAAACATGGGGGAAATCAGAAGAAGATGCCACTTCATACCCACTAGATGTCTATAATTTTTAAAAATGGAAAATGGCTGGGTGCGGTGGTTCACACCTGTAATCCCAGCACTTTGGGAGGCCCAGGCGGGCAGATCACGAGGTCAGGAGTTCAAGACCAACCTGGCCAACATAGTGAAATACCATCTCTACTAAAAATAGAAAAATTAGCTGAGCATGGTGGTGCGAGCTTGTAGTCCCAGCTACTTGAGAGGCTGAGACAAAAGAATTGCTTGAACCTGGGAGGTGGAAGTTGTGGTGAGCCAAGATCGCACCATTGCACTCCAGCCTGGGCCACAGAACGAGACTCCCATCTCAAAAAAAAAAAAAAGGAAAATAATTATTGGTGAGCATGTGGAAATAACGGAGCCCTCAGACATAGCTGGTAGGAATGAAAAATGCTGCAGCCACTGTGGAAAATGGTATGGCAGTTCCCCAAAAAGTTAAATATAGAATTGCCGTATGAGCCAGTGACTCCATTCCTAGGTATAAACCCAAAAGAATTAATAACAGAAACTCAAACAATTATTTTACATGAATATTCATAGCATTATTTACAGTGGCCAAAAGGCAAAAAGAGAGAAAGTTTCCATCAACTGTCAACTTACTGGATAATTACAATGTGATATATCCATACAAAGAAATGTTACATACCTATAAAAAGGTGCAAAGCGGCTGGCAGGGTGCCTTACACCTGTAGTCCCAGCACTCTGAGAGGCCAAGGCGGGTGAATCACCTGAGGTCAGGAGTTCAAGACCAACCTGGCCAACATGGTAAAACCCCGTTTCTACTAAAAATACAAGAATTAGGTGGGTGTGCTGGCACACACCTGTAATCCCAGCTACTCCAGAGGCTAAGGCAGGAGAATTTCTTGAGCCAGGGAGGTGGAGGTTGCAGTGAGCCGAGATCGTGCCACTGCGCTTCAGTCTGGGCAACAAAGAGAGACTCCATCTCAAACAAAACAAAACAAAACCCATTAAAAAAAAAAAAAAGAAGGTACAAATTACCAATACATGTTACAATGTGGGTCAACCTTTCATTCATGCTAAATGAAAGAATACAGGTGCAAAGGTCACACATCAAATGATTCCAGTTATATGAAATGTCCAGAATAGGCAAATCCATAGAGCTTGAAGATTGGCAACACAGAGTTTCAGTTTTGCAGGATGAAAAAGTTCTGGAGATTTGGGCCAGGTGAGGTGGCTCCTGCCTGTAATTCCAGCACTTTGGAAGGCCAAGGCGAGCAGATCGCTTGAGCCCAGGAGTTCAAGACCAGCCTGGGCATCATAGTGAGACCCCATCTCTATTAAAAATAATAATTTAAAAAAATTCTGGAGATGACAACAACGTGAACATACTTAACACTTGGTTAAGATGGCAAATTTTGTTGTATTTTTTCATCACAATTTTTTAAAAAGGTATAAGACCTAGACTTTGCCCTCTATGTGGCCCCAGTTTCTTGGGGGTAAATGGCAAGTAATTTAGTAGCATTTACAAACCACTTTCATATATATGATACATCAGGTGCTCCGGGCAGTCCTTGAGACAGAATATTTCATCTATATCCACGGGGATTGGTTCCAGGACCCCCTGAGGGGACCAAAATTCACAGATGCCCAAGTCCTTTAAATAAAATGGCACAGGACTGGCAAGGTGGCTCACACCTGTAATCCCAACATTTTGAGAAGCTGAGGCAGGCGGATCACTAGAGGTCAGGAGTTTGAGACCAGGTTGGCCAACGTAGTGAAACCCTCTCTTTACTAAAAATACAAAAGAATTAGCTGGCCCTAGTGGTATGTGTCTGTAGTCCCAGCTACTTGGGAGGCTGAGGCAAGGAGAAACGCTTGAACCTGGGAGATGGAAGTTGCACTAAGCCAAGATCACGCCACTGCACTCCAGCCTGGGTGACAAGAGTGAGACTCCATCTCAAAAAAAAAGTCTGGGCACAGTGGCTCACACCTGTAATCCCAGCACTTTGGGAGGCGGAGGCCGGTAGATGACCTGAGGTCAAGAGTTCGAGACCAGCCTGACCAACATGGAGAAACCCCATCTCTACCAAAAATACAAAATTAGCCAGGTGTGGTGGTGCATGCCTGTTATCCCAGCTACTTGGGACTCTGAGACAGGAGAATCGCTTCAAGTCTGGAGGCAGAGGTTGCAGTGAACTGAGATCACGTCATTACACTCCAGCCTGGACAACAAGAGTGAAATTCCATCTCAAAAAAAAAAAGCATAATATTCGTATATAACATATGCATATTCTCCCCTATACTTTATTTTATTTTATTTTGAGATGGAGTCTCACTTTTTCACCCAGGCTGGAGTGCAGTGGTGCAATCTTGGCTCACTGCAACCTCTACTTCCCAGGTTCAAGCGATTGTCCTGCCTCAGCCTCCCAAGTAGTCAGGACTACAGGCACCTGTCACCAAACTCGGCTAATTTTTGTGTTTTTAGTAGAGAGGGGGTTTCACCATATTGGCCAGGCTGGTCTTGAATTCCATTTTATTTTATTTTATTTTATTTTTTTTGAGACAGAGTTTTGCTCTTGTTACCCAGGCTGGAGTGCAATGGCGTGATCTCGGCTCACCGCAACCTCCGCCTCCTGGGTTCAGGCAATTCTCCTGCCTCAGCTTCCTGAGTAGCTGGGATTACAGGCACGTGCCACCGTGCCCAGCTAATTTTTTGTATTTTTAGTTGAGACGGGGTTTCACCATGTTGACCAGGATGGTCTCGATCTGTTGACCACCAATCTCGGCCTCCCAAAGTCCTGGGATTACAGGCTTGAGCCACCGCACCCGGCCGGTCTTGAATTCCTGAACTTGTGATCCTCCTGACTTGGCCTCCCAAAGTGCTGGGATTACAGGTGTGAGGCACCTCGACCGGCTTCTCCCCTATACTTTAAATCATCTCTAGATTACTTACAATATTTAATACAATGCAAATGCAGCCAGGCAAAGTGGCTCACACCTATAATCCCAGCACTTTGGGAGGCCGAGGTGGGCGGATCACCTAAGGTCAGGAGTTTGAGACCAGCCTAACATGGAGAAACCCGTTTCTAATAAAAATACAAACATTAGCTGGGCGTGGTGGCATGCACCTGTAATCCCAGTTACTCAGGAGGCTGAGGGAGGAGAATCACTTGAACCCGGGAGGCAGAGGTTGCAGTGAGCCTAGATCATGCCATTGCACTACAGCCTGGGCAACAAGAGTGAAACTCCGTCTCAAAAAAAAAAAAAAGCAAATGTTATCTAAATAACTATTATACTGTTATCTAAATAATGTAAATGTTATCTAAATAACTATTATACTGCATTGTTTAGAGAATGAGGACAAGGAAAAAAAAGGTCTGTATCTTTTACTTTTTTTTCTGATTTTTTTTTCCGAACAGAGTTTCACTTGTCACCCTGGCTGGAGTGCAGTGGTGTGATCTCAGCTCACTGTAACCTCTGACTCCCAGGTTCAACTGATTTTCCCACATCAGCCTCCCAAGTAACTGGGATTACAGGCGCCTGTCACCACGCCTGGCTAGTTCTTGTATTTTTAGTAGAGACAGGGTTTCACCATGTTGGCCAGGCTGGTTTCGAACTCCTAAGCTCAAGTGATCTGCCTGCCTCGGCCTCCCAAAGTGCTAGGATTACAGGCATGAGCCACCGCGCCCGGTCTTCTGACTATTTTTAATCCATAGTTGGTTATATTCACACATATGGAACCCATAGTTACTGAGGGTTAATATCATCACACTTTTTTTTCTTTGAGACAGAATCTTACTCTCTTGCCCATGTTGAAGTGTAGTGGCATGATCTCGACTCACTGCAACCTCTGCCTCTCACGTTTAAGCCATTCTCCTGCCTTAGCCTGCTGAGTAGCGGGGACTGCAGGCAAGCACCACCACACCCAGCTAATTTTTATACTTTTAGTGGAGACAGGGTTTCACCATGTTGCTAAGGCTGGTCTCAAAATCCTGACCTCAGGTGATCTGCCTGCCTTGGCCTCCCAAAGAGCTGGGATTACAGACGTGAGCCACCTCGCCTGGCCTTACCACACACATTTGCATGCATTGAGCCTGCCATTCAAAGCTGGATCTTCCTGGTGCTCTGTACAATCCAGAATGTGAGCTTGCCCTCCCGGACAGGGCTGTAGACATTTCGTCTGTTCTGATGGGCTTTGGTCCTGAAGAGGTGACTCTATTTCCATATGACTGACAGTCTCAGGAGGACTCCCAGAATTGGCTGCAGCTGCTGCCTTGAGACACATGTCTCCTGAGGCTGGGGTGGCCCTGAGGGAGTTCACAGCTTCTGAAAGCTTCCGCCTCCCAGGCAGCCTCTGGTCTAACACAGTGCCGAGGGGCTACCTGCACTGTCTTTGTGGCACCCCTCTCTCCCGCCCGGTATAGGTGAGGAGGACCTAGCAAAAAGATTCCAGGCATGGAGCAGGGCGCAGTGACTAACACCTGTAATCCCAGCACTTTGGGAGGCTGAGGCAGGCGGATCACCTGAGGTCGGGAGTTCGAGATCAGCCTGACCAATATGGGGAAACCCCACCTCTACTAAAAATACAAAATTAGCTGGATGTGGTGGTGCACGTCTGTAACTCCAGCTACTCGGGAGGCTGAGGAAGGAGAATCGTTTGAATCGAGGAGGTAGAGGTTGCAGTGAGCCAAGATCGTGCCATTACACTCCAGCGTGGGCAACAAGAGCAAAACTCCATTCTAGCACTTTGAGAGGCCGAGGCGGATGGATCACGAGGTCAGGAGATCGAGAACATCCTGGCCAACATAGTGAAACCCCGTCTCTACTAAAAATACAAACAAAATTAGCCTGGCATGGTGGCGTGCGCCTGTAGTCCTAGCTACTCAGGAGGCTGAGGCAGGAGAATAGTTTGAATCCGAGAGGCAGAGGTTGCAGGGAGCCGAGATCACGCCACGGCACTACAGCCTGGGTGACAGAGCGAGAGACTCCGACTCAAAAAAAAGATTCCAGGCATGAATCAGCCAACGGCATTAGATGGCCCAGTAGCAGTGGTCCCCAGTAGCAATTCTTGGCAGCAAGAGATTGGGAAAGAAAGGAGTCCAGGGACAATACATTAAATAAAGATATCACTTCTGCATTTAAATAGTGTGCTAATGAAGCCCATGGGCCAGACTCCAATTTCTGCAGCTTGGAGGATCTTTGTTCTGAGTGCTTAAATGGTTGTGTTTGTGGGCTATTAATGTAAACTGGTTCAGAGTTGAATGTCTACATGTTTGGAGAAACAGAGGCTTCAGCTTGGGTACCAGAGCTCTGAGGCCCCCATTTCTCAGCTAAAGACTGCCTCTCCCTCACTGCTGCCATCCCCAAGCTGAAAATGGTCCTTTCCCTTTAGCTTTTTTTTTTCTTTTGAGAGGGAGTCTTGTTTTGTCACCCAGGCTGGAGTGCAGTGGTGCAATCTAGACTCACTGCAACCTCTGCCTCCCAGGTTCAAGTGATTCTCCTGTCTCCGCCTCCTGAATAGCTGGAAGTACAGTACACGCCACCACACCCAGCTAACTTTTGTATTTTTAGTAGAGATGGGGTTTCACGATGTTGGCCAGGCTGGTCTTGAACTCCTGACCTCAAGTGATCTGCCTCAGCCTCTCAAAGTGCTGGGATTACAGGAGCGAGCCACCATGCCCGGGGAAATTTTATTTCTATTCCCATTCTAGAATTTCCAAAGTTCTTAACTGTAAAAGATTCCTCTTCCTTTATATCTTTTTCCATCAGTGGATAGAAATGGCTTTGACACTTCCTTACCATCAAATGTCTAAGTAGACTAGCTTGGGCACAACTGAGTACTACCAAAAAAGGCTGGTCTCGAACTCCTGATTTCAGGTGATCCACCCGCTTCAGCTTCCCAAAGTGCTGGGATTACAGGCTTGAGTCACCATGCCCGGCCTCCCTTTAGCTTTTATTGGAGAAATGCAGGTGGGCCAAGCGTTCAGAGTACCTTGATCAGCAGTCCTGTTAGAACTGCACAGGGCCAGGGGAGAGTGTTTCCCAACAAAAGGAGGCGCTGTTCAGACAACAGCACAGTCTTCTTCCAGACCATTCCCCTCCACCAGAGTCCTCATAGAGACCTTACGAGCCAGCCACGATACCGCCAGTAAACCTTTTATTCAAGAGTCTGAACTCAGAAGCCTCCAAAAAATAGATCTATTCTTTTTTGTTTTTTGAGACTGAGTCTCCCTCTGTCACTTGGGCTGGAGTGTAGTGGCACAATCTCGGCCCACTGCAAACCTCACCTCCTGGATTCATTTAATTCTTCTGCCCAGGCTCCTGAGTAGCTGGTCCTACAGGTGCACACCACCATGTCCTGCTAATTTTGTATCAAACTCCCTGTAGCCTGGACCTCCTAGGCTCAAGCGATCCTGTCACTTCAGCCTCACGATTAGCTAGGACTGTAGGAGTGCACTGCCATGCCCTGCTAATATTTTCTTTTTTGTTGAGACAGGGTCTCACTATGTTGCCCAAACTGGTCTCTTTTTTTTTTTTTTTTGAGATCAAGTTTTGCTCTTGTTGCCCAGGCTGGAGTGCGATGGCACGATCTCGGCTCACTGCAACCTCTGCCTCCTGGGTTCAAGTGATTCTCCTGTCTCAGCCTCCCCAGTAGCTGGGATTACAGGCATGTGCCACCATGCTTAGCTAATTTTGTATTTTTAGTAGACATGGGGTTTTCTCCATGTTGGTCAGGCTGGTCTCGAACTCCCAACCTCAGGTAATCCGCCCATTTCAGCCTCCCAAAGTGCTGGGATTACAGGCTGAGCCACTGCACCCGGCCCCAAACTGGTCTTTAACTCTTGGAATCAAGAGATCCTCTTGCCTTGGCCTCCCAAAGTGCCTGGACTGTGGGCATGAGCCACTGTGCCCAGTCATGATTCATTTTCTAAATAATACACGAGAATTCTTTTTGCTCCACATCCTCTCCAATATTTGGCGTTGTCATCCTGTAAATGTCAGACATCTGGTGCATAAAATGGTATCTTCTTATGATTATAATTTGCCCCTCCCTGATGGCACATCATGATGAGCGCTGTTTCACATGCTTATCGGCCACTTGGGTGTCGTTTACTGTCCATGTGGGAACAGCCGGTATATGTAGTCACTGTTTGGAGAACCATCTCAGCAAAGCCTGTGATGTGAATTAGAAATAAATGATGGGCCGGGCGCCGTGGCTCACGCCTGTAATCCCAGCACTTTGGGAGGCCAAGCCGGGTGGATCACGAGGTCTAGAGATGGAGACCATCCTGGTCAACATGGTGAAACCCCGTCTCTACTAAAAATACAAAAAATTAGCTGGGCATGGTGGCGCGTAATCCCAGCTACTCAGGAAGCTGAGGCAGGAGAATTGCCTGAACCCAGGAGGCGGAGGTTGCGGTGAGTGGAGATCGCGCCATTGCACTCCAGCCTGGGTAACAAGAGTGAAACTCGGTATCAAAAAAAAAAAAAAAGAAAGAAAGAAAAGACTTTGTCAGATCTCGTGAGACTTAATAAATTAAAAAAATGAAAACATTTTAAAAATTAAGAAATAAACAACTTCGTTAATCCACTAAAATGTGGTCCCGTTTCAACAGTTAGAGCATTTGACCAGGTACAGTGGCTCACGCCTGTAATCCCAGCACTTTGGGAGGCTGAGGCAGGTGGATCCCTTGCAGGAGATAGAGACCATCCTGGCTAACAAGGTGAAACCCTGTCTCTACAAAAATACAAAAATTAGCCCAGCGTGGTGGCACACACCTGTAGTCCCAGCTACTTGGGAGGCTGAGGCAGGAGAATTGCTTGAACCTGGAAGATGGAGGTTGCAGTGAGCGAAGACCGCGCCTCTGCGCTCCAGCCTGAGCAACAATAGTGAAACTCCGTCTCAAAACAAAAAACCATAGATACTGATTTTCTCATGGCCGAAGTCAAAGATCAAAGTGGCAGCAGGTTTAGTTTCTGATGAGGGCTCTCTTCCTGGCTTGCAGAAGGCCAATTTCTCCCGTGTCCCACTCACAGTGCAGGAGTAATCGAGATGTTGAGGGAGGGGATAGCTATTTCTTCGTCTTACAAAGTTTGTTTTTTGTCCTTTGTTTTGTTTTTGTAAAGTTGCCAATCCCATGGGATTAGAACCCCACCCTACGACCTCAGTTTACCTTTTTTTTTCTTTTTGAATCAGAGTCTCACTCTGTTGCCCAGGCTGGAGTGTAGTGGCGTGATCTCGGCTCACTTCAACCTTCATGTCCTGGGTTCAAGCAATTCTCCTGCCTCAGTCTCCCGAGTAGCTGAGATTACAGGCATGCACCACTACACCCATCTAATTTTTGTATTTTTAGTAGAGATGGAGTTTCACCATGTTGGCCAGGCTGGTCTCAGCTCCCGACCTCAGATGATCTACCTGCCTCAGCCTCCCAAAGTGCTGGGATTACAGGCATGAGCCACTGAGCCCAGCTCATTTAACCTTAATTACCTCCTAAAAAGCTCTATGTGCAAATAGAATCACATTGAGGGCTTGGGCTTCAAGATATGAATGTGGGAGGCAGATACAGTTCAGCCCACAGCCTGACATTCGTTTGTCAAAACTCACAGAACGATATACCAGAAAAGGGTGAATTTTTAAGCTGTATATAAATTATACCTCAGTAAACATAATTTAAAAAATAAAAAGAGGCCTGGTGCAGTGGCTCATGCCTATAATCCCAGCATTTTGGGAAGCTGAGGTGGGAGGATCACTTAAGCCCAGGAGTTCAAGACCAGCCTGGGCAACCTAAGGAGACCTTGTCTCTATTACAATAAAAAATTTAAAAAGTAATAAAAAAGTGGGCAGGTGTGGTGGCTAACTCCTGTAATCCCAGCACTTTGGGAGGCTGAGAGAGCAGATCATAAAGTCAAGAGATCGAGACCAGCCTGGCCAACATGGTAAAACCCCATCTCTACTAAAATACAAAAAATTGGCATGCATCTGTAATCCCAGCTACTCATGAGTGTGGTGGCATGCACCTGTAATCCCAGCTACTCACAAGGCTGAGGCAGGGGAATTGCTTGAACTCGGGCAGCAGAGGTTGCAGCGAGCTGAGATCACACCATTGCACTCCAACCTGGGTAATAAGAGCAAAATTCATCTCAAAAAAAAAACCCAAAAAACAAAAAAAAAAAAACAACTAACAAGAGCCAGGGAGTGCTGAGCTGACCCTGCACCTCCAAGCATGGCTTCCACGAGGAGCAGGCTCTGGCCCTGCCCTTTTGTATAGGGATTTCATCCTATACAGCTCATTGGTAAAATTAACTAGATTGGGCTTCTTTCTAGAATGAGTTCCATAGATGTTTTTAGGCTCAAGGTGAGAAATCAATATAGAGAAATTCAGATGGGTGGAGTTACCTAACACTATCAAAAATCCCAGCTCCCATGCTGCTAATCCGGGAGACAGTCATAGGCTTTAGTGTCACCAACTTCAAAATAGCTCCGGTCAGCGTTGCCCGGGAGCTGCTGATTCAGGGCTGCCTGCGCAACTGTCGAGGTCTCCAGGAGCTCTGTTGTGCAGAGGTATTCCAAACCCTCAGAACTGTCCTTGGCTGAACTTCTGGCTACTCCCCCAGGCCTTCTGAGCTCTGAAGAGCTTGCAATTTAAAGAAGTGAAGAACCAGCAAATACACAGTGGTGAAAATGAAAAACATTTTTTCCAGGGTTAAGCCAAGTCCTGGGGTTAAGACTTGTTAGTGGAGCCCACCTGCTATCCTTTTAAATAGATAAAAGACTTTTCAGTCTCTTACCATGAAAAACTACATCCACTCCCCCGCCCCTGCCACTCTCCCACACCCTGCTCCCCCCCACCCCCAAAACCCTATAATTAAAAAGGCTCTTTTCAGACTGGAACACAATTCAGGCACAACCATTATGAAAACCCTGCCCTGTTTCGGTGGTTACTGACAACTCCCTTTGTGTAAATCTCATTAAATCAAACGAGGGACTCCTGTGTTTTTGTGTGTGACAATTTCTAGGAAGAGAAAGCTACGTGGATTTCAGAAATAATGTTGCAAATCTTAGGTGTGAGACTTCTTTGGATTAGAAAGTAATATTATTTATCTCTCTGAAGCCACTAACAAATCAACCATGAAAAATGGGTTTTTGACAACCAGAGTCCTTTCTCTATGCTGGTTCTGTTCTCTATGTTTAATAGGAAGGAGAAACAGAGTGCTTTCCTTGATGGGCTATTTTATTTTCAGGCCTTTAAGAAGAGAAATGAAACTACAGAAAGTATTGCCTTAGAAAGGATTTTCAATTCATTTTCATCCTATACATTTGGTTCTTAGGAGCTATTTGCTTCTATTTGATAAGAAAAATGATTCTTATTCAAAACATATGCAATGGTGGGTTTTCCTTACACCCTGAAAAGCTTGAAAAGTAAAATAATTCTTATGTAAATGAAAGACTACAGTGAGATTGCCCTGTACCTTTCAGAACAGTCTACAACATAGAATACTTACACATTTTTTTCTGGGCCTTGAAGTTGTGGTAACTGTTAATTATCTTTTCTTTTCCCTTTAATTATTATTATTATTTTTTTTAGACGGAGTTTCGCTCTCATTACCCAGGCTGGAGTGCAATGGTGCGATCTCGGTTCACCACAACCTCCGCTTCCTCGGTTCAAGCAATTCTCCTACCTCAGCCTCCCGAGTAGCTGGGACTACAGGCTGTGCCACCATGCCCAGCTAAGTTTTGTATTTTTAGTAGAGATGGGGTTTCACCATGTTGACCAGGATGGTCTCGATCTCTTGACCTAGTGATCCACCCACCTCGGCCTCCCAAAGTGATGGGATTATAGGCGTGAGCCACCGCGCCCGGCAATTTTTTTTCTTTTTTGAGACAGAGTCTTGCTCTGTCACCCAGGCTGTGCAGTGATGTCATCTCAGCTCATTGGAACCTCTGCCTCCCAGATTGAAGTCATTCTTCTGACTCAGCCTCCCGAGTAACTGGGATTACAGGTGTGTGTCACCACAACCAGCTACTTTTTGTATTTTTAGTAGAGACAAGGTTTCACCATGTTGGCCAGACTGATCTCGAACTCCTGACCTCAAGTGATCTGCCTGCCTTGCTTCTCAAAGTACAGGGATTATAGGATCAAACCACTGTGCCTGGACAAATTTTGTTATTTCTATTCCCATTCTAGAATTTCCAAAGTTCTTAACTATAAAAAGGTTCCTCTTCCTTTGTATGTTTTTCCATCAGTGGATAGAAATGGCTTTGACACTTCCTTACCATCAAATGTCTAAGTAGACTACCTTGGGCACAACTGAATACAACCAAAAAAGGGCACCTGTATTAACAAGTGTTCTGGTTTCTCCAGCTTATAAATGCTTATGCCTTTCTTTGCTTTCTATTGCTCTTTCTTGCCACTGTGCTAAGTCCTGGGGACTGGAACAAGCTCCTAGAGGGCTTCATTTAAAGGATTAATGTCTGCTTACTCTCACGTCTCATGGGGAATCTTCCTCATACCTCATTCACCCAAATGCAGGCCATCAACAAATCTTCGAGCTAAAAAAGAGGGCTATAACCAGGATAAGGAGAAAAGAGGTGCATAGCTAGAATGGAGCCTTTGAATGCCATGCAACCAGGAGGTACACCCCTCTCCACACTGCCAGGCTCCCCCTGGTGCCTGCTCTCCAACCCCCATGTTCTCCCAGGGCTCCTGCCTTGTACCTCTATTTGTGTGGATTTCATTCCCTATATTGATTTCTTTCTTTTTTCAGACCAAGTCTCACTCTGTCTCCCAGGCTGGAGTACAATGGTGTGATGGCTGCTTACTGCAACCTCCACCTCCCAGGTTCAAGCGATTCTCCTGCCTCAGCCTCCCAAGTAGCTGGGACTACAGGCACATGCCACCATGCCCAGCTAATTTTTGTATTTTTGGTAGAGACAGGGTTTCACCATATTGGCCAGGCTGGTCTTGAACTCTTGACCTCAAGTGATCCGCCAGTCCCAGCCTCCCAGAGTGTTGGGATTAACGGTGAGAGCCACTGTGCGAGGCCTCATTCCACATATTGTTGCAGAGAGTGTGCCCTTGTCTTTATCCTGCACCAAACTATAAGGTGTCATCCTTCTGGGTGCTCTCCCAGCCCCAACACACTGCTCTGTTCACATTGCCCATGTGGTAAAGAGAACCTTTTATTGTCCCTTCCAGGGAGTGTCAAGGAAGTGTTGATGCCTGGGAATCTGCAGCTGTTGAGTCATGGTCAGATATACTTTGCAGAAAAAAAAAATCACCTTCTGGTAGAATAATCTTCCAAGAGAGGTAAATACAGCAAGCGTTAGATCAGAACCAGAAATTTCTTTACCCTGAATGAGATCTTGAAGACCTAGGAAAACCAACGGAGGCTTAGGAGTGGAGAAAAAAAGAGTCTCAGACAAAGGGAGGAAGGAGAAGAGGGCAAAGGGAGCAGGATTACAGCGGCACACCCTCGTGAGATTGCGTAGTGATTAGCACAGTGATGATGAATATTTATGAAGGCAACACTGATTATTTTACAAGGATTCATTTGAATAATCATGAATATGTTTCCATGCATTTGCACCTAATGGGATGGTTTGCAGTCTTTAATGAGGTGTTGGCGCGTGTTTGAAGAGCAAGGGAGAGCAGAGAGATGGGAAGAAACAATCAATGCAGGTCACAACGTTCCTGAAGGATTTTCTTACTGTACTGCCCTCTTGTCCCTGCAGTCCTGTCTGTAAAGAACGAGGGGGGAAATGTCTAAAGCAGGCCTCGGGGTGCCTATCCGTGCATAGGCTAAAATGCTTTGCTGTTTCTTCTAAGCCTACTCCGTAGGTGAAGAGAAGGAAAACCTTGACACTTTCTTTTACCTCTCAGGCCCTCCAGTTTGGTGAATTTTGCAGGGTCACACGGCTATACAATAATGGCAGAACCTTTTCCAAGGTCACATTGCTATCCAGTGGCACATCCATGCCTTCAGATCCCTGGCTCTTCCAAGTGCCTGGGGTAAAGTGCCACCTGTGCCAGGGTCAGTGATGGGTTGCCGGATTGCACTGCCCTAATTACTAAGGCTGCTCCTTTCACTGGCCGAACTGCAACAGGGTTTTAAGCGATTTGTTTTGTTCAGTGGTTTCAGGAGAGCAACCATTTGTTTCTCTTCTCTTCAGTCCCTTGCAGGATGTTGGTTTTGAAGGAAGAGCTCTGGCAGGATGGCATGGTGGGAGGAGCCAAAAAGGCCTTGGGGGACAGGATCAACTCTGTGACCCGGTGAGTAGCTCAGCGGCCGGGAGGAGCTGGGGCCGCAGGAGGACTTCTGAAGTGGAGAAGTTTCAACGTGCACATACTGAGATGACTTGCATCGCAGGGAAGACCGACCTGAAATCAGCCGGCAGAAGGCAGGGGCCTACACCACAAGGCCCATTTAGTTAATTTCTTTTTTTGTTTTTTTTGTTGTTGTTTGTTTTGTTTTTTGAGATGAAGTCTCACTTTGTCGCCCAGGCTGGAGTGCAGTGGCGCGATCTCGGCTCACCGCAACCTCTCCCTCTCGGGTTCAAGCGATTGTTTTATCTCAGCCTCCGGAGTAGCTAGGACCACAGGCGCGTGCCACCACGCCCGGCTAATTTTTTGTATTTTTAGTAGAGGCGGGGTTTCACGGTGTTAGTCATGATGGTCCCGATCTCCTGACCTCGTGATCCGCCCGCCTCAGCCTCCCAAAGTGCTGGGAATTACAGGCGTGAGCCCCTGAGCCCGGCCCCATTTGCTTCATTTCTACCAAGAGTCCCAAGCCGCCGGCTCGTGTGGGCAGGACAGGCAAGGGGGTGGCCAGCTGATCCGGCACCTGGAACTGGGCCACTCCAGCTCTTCCCTTTCCGGTGTTTGCAGTTTGACCTTGGACGTGCCCTCTAGCTCTGCAAGCTTCCCCAGTTGGAGACTGGGCTGTGTGAGGCCGAAATGCAATTTAGGCTCTAAGCTAGCGTCTAGCACGGGGTGCGGACAAATACAAGGGAGCTATTATTAGGCAGTTTCTGCCGGCGGAAGCGGAATTGCAATCGGGTGGCGGGTGGCCAGCTCCGTGGGAGAGGGAGCGGGAGAGTCCGGGCGGTTCAGCCTGGCGACTGCGTCGTTCCCCACGCGGGGATACACCTGCCACATCAGCTGGCACCTCCCGCCGGGAAAGGTTCTGGGTTCCTAGCGGTCAAAGCAGGATTCCTACTGGAGTGTATTTTCCCAGGTTCTAAACTCACCGACCCCCCTCTTCTGATTGACACATTCTTTCTTTAGATATGCTGATACCTTCAATTAGGTTACTGTCCAGGCTTGCCTGGGCCGGCAGGCTTTGTCTCCTGAGGGGACTTTGCCCATCTCAGGCCTTTTACGTTAGATTTTTTTAGTAGTTCACCTCAAAGGAGGCACATTTTTAACCTTAATTCTTCAGTGTTATCTTAATCCGGATATTTCCAACCCCGACCTTGGTGCAGCCACGTGTTCATTCAACAAGGGCTTACTACTGTGACTTTAGCCTTTTTTTTTTTTTTTTTTTTGAGATGGAGTCTCGATCTGTTGTCTAGGCTGGAGTGCAGTGGCACGATCTCAGCTCACTGCAACCTCTGCCTCCAGGGTTCGAGCAATTCTGCAGTCTCAGCTTCCCGAGTGGCTGGAACTTCAGGCACACGTCACCATAATGTGGCTAATTTTGAATTTTTGGTGCAGATGGAGTTTCACTATGATGGCCAGGCTGGTCTCGAACTTTTAACCTCAGGTGATCCACCCACCTTTACCTCATAAAGTGCTGGGAGTACAGGCATGAGCCAACCCACCCAGCCAGTTTTTTTTTTTTTTTTTTTTTTTTTTTTGAGATGGAGTTTCACTCTTGTTGCCCAGGCTGGAGTGCAATGGTGCACTGTCCACCCACCGCAACCTCTGCCTCCCAGGTTCAAGCGATTCTCCCGTCTCAGCCTCTCCAGTAGCTGGGATTACAGGCATGCACCAGTAAGCCCAACTAATTTTTTTTTTTCCTTAAAGACAGCATTTCACCATGTTGGTCGGGCTGGTCTTGAACTCCCAACCTCAGGTGATCCACCCGCCTTGGCCTCCAAAGTGCTTGGATTACAGGCGTGAGCCACCACGCCCGGCAGCTAATTTTGTATTTTTAGTAGAGACAGGGTTTCTCAATGTTGGTCAGGCTGGTCTTGAACTCCCGACCTCAGGTGATCCACCTGACTTAGATTCCCAAACTGCTGAGATTACAGGCGTGAGCCACTGTGCCTAGCCAGCCAGGCCAATTTTTTAAAACAGAAGACACCTCCATCTAATTTTCCTAATCTATTAACTGGGTTTTTTGGTGTGTTGTTATGAAGATGAAATAAAGTAATCTTAGGGCCGGGCACGGTGACTCAAGCCTGTAATCCCAGAATTTTGGGAGGCCGAGGCGGGTGGATCACGAGGCCAAGAGATCGAGACCATCCTGGTCAACAAGGTGAAACCCGTCTCTACTAAAAATACAAAAATTAGCTGGGCATGATGGTGCACACCTGTAGTCCCAGCTACTCGGGAGGCTGAGGCAGGAGAATTGCTTGAACCCAGAAGGCGGAGGTTGCGGTGAGCCGAGATCGTGCCTTTGCACTCTAGTCTGGGTAACAAGAGCAAAACTCCGTCTCAAAAAAAAGAAAGAAAGAAAGTAATTTTTGGAGAAGGATTAAATGAGAAAAGCTTGAGAACCATAGTGCATGGTGTCTAGCAGGCACTTGATAAATGTGTTCAGTGAGTCAATTAATAAACTTTACCTGTGAATCCTGTCACTCCTGCGAGGCACCCCCGGCCCTGTGCTACTCTTTAGGGAAACAATGGCGCACCAAACACAGAAGGTCCTGCCCTCAGGGAGCCTGTAATCTACTAATCTACTCTAAGAGGGATAGAGACAAATAAAGCAATCCCAGGGCTGTGGGATAAATGCCAACAACTTGGGAAATTCTGAGTTAACTGGAGCTCCTATCAGGAGGACCTAACCAGTGTAGAGGTGTCCACAGCTCCCCGGAGGAAGTGGACTCTAAGCTATGACCCAAACGGTAAGAACTGGCCCAGGCAGAGAGGGAGCAGGCAGAGGGGGAGGATCTGAATGATGGTTAATGGACGTCCCTGATGCAAAGACCTCCAGGCAAGAAAGCCTTCCTTCCAACCAAAGATACACTGAGGAACTACAGGAATGTTGCTTGCCAGGGGATTTGGGCCAGAAAGGCTGGGGAGGTAAGCCAGGGCTAGACTTTGGAGAGCTGGGTAAGTCCTAAAATCTTAGGATTTTATCCTAAGATCTGTGGAGTGTTTACTCCTAAACACTCCACCTGTGGATAGGGGTCCACAGGTTCAATAAAAATTGGAATATGGGGCCGGGCACAGGGGCTCACACCTGTAATACCAGCACGTTGGGAGGCCGAGGCAGGCAGATCACCTGAAGTCAGGAGTTGAAGACCAGCCTTGCCAACATGGGGAAACTCCATCTCTACTAAAAATACAAAAAATTAGCTGGGTGTGGTGGTGGGGTCCTATAATCCCAGCTATTCAGGAGGCTGAGGCAGGAGAAATGCTTGAGCCAAGATCACGCCATTGCACTCCAGCCTGGGCAACAAGAGCAAAATTCTGTCTCAAAAAAACACAAAATTATAATATGGTAATCCTAGCTACTCAGGAAGCTGAAGATGGGGGATTGTTTGAGCCAAGGAGTTTGAGACCGGCCTGAGCTATATAGGGGACTCTAAAAAATATATATATTGAAAAAAACAAAACTGGAGCATGGAGGAAGAGGTAAAGGACTGCAGTGACTCGGGGATCTCAAGTTCAGACTCCAGATCGAGGCGTATGCAACAGATCAGGGTGCCAGACTGCCTGGGATTGAGAGTGACTCCTTGTTTGAGAAAGTGACCTACCCTCATTTGCAAACTTGGCTCATCAGAGGCCCTAAGTCATAGGTTTATGAGAGACGGTGAAATAATTACAGAATGAACTACTTACAACGATACCTGGCGCAGAGTAAGCGCTCCATGGTGTTGGCTAGTATCCATTCTACTATAACTCCCAGAAGTCACAGAGCCTGCAGAGCCAGCTATTTTTATTTATTTACTTTTTTTGAAACGGAGTCTCACCTGGGCAAGGTGGCTCACGCCTGTAATCCCAGCACTTTGGGAGGCTGAGGAGGGTGGCTCACCTGAGGTCGGGAGTTTGAGACCAGTCTGGCCAACATGGTGAAACCCCATCTTTAAAAAGAAAAAAAATGAAAAAAAAAAAAAATGAAATGGAGTCTCACTATGTCACCCAGGCTGGAGTGCAGTGGCATGACCTCTGCACATTACAAACTCTGCCTCCTGGGTTCAAGTGATTCTTGAGCTTTAACCTCCCATAGCTGGGACTACAGGTACCTGCCACCACATCGGGCTAATTTTTGCATTTTTAATAGAGATGGGGTTTCATCACGTAGACCAGACTGTTCTCTAACTTCTGACCTCAGGTCATCCGCCCACTGCAGCCTCCCAAAGTGCTGGAATTACTGGTATGAGCTACTGTACCCAGCAGAGTCGGCTATTTTAAAACACAGGGGAGGGCCGGATGTGGTGGCTCACGCCTGTAATCCCAGCACTTTGGGAGGCTGAGGCAGATAGATCACCTGAGGTTGCAAGTTCAAGACCAGCCTGACCAATATGGAGAAACCTCGTCTCTATGAAAAATACGAAATTGGCCAGGCATGGTGATATATGCCTGTAATCCCAGCCACTTGAGAGGCAGAGGCAGGAGAATTGCTTGAACCTGGGAGGTGGAGTTTGTGATGAGCTGAGAATGTACCATTGCACTCCAGCCTGGGCAACAGGAGCAAAACTCTATCTCGAAAAACAAAAACAAAAAAACACAAGGGAGGAATGCAGGGGGAGGGGAAAATGTACAAACTGCAGGATGTTGTAAACTCCGGGAGCTGTGAGCTCCTTTTTTTATAATAGTTTGGTCGTAGTCTTGCAAATTGGGTTGATTGATTTCAACAGCTGATTAGACAGAAGAAGCTGCTGAAGAGGTCCACTAGGAATGGTAGAAGTAGTAATTCCTTCTTCTAGGAGTACGGCTCAAGAAAAACTGTGGAGGCGCCATAAGGAACAGAGGCAAGACCCCAGAAGAATAGAAAACTAGCAGATGCTGGTCATTTAGAACAGAGGTCAAGGGTCTTATGCTTCCAAAGTACACTAAAGCCTCTACTGTATCGTAGTACAATTACTGAGCCTTTAAAGGCTCTGTTCAGATTCCAGTTTGCCCATAAGGGTAGGAGGGTGTTTCAGGAACTTGAGAAATAACATTTTGTTGGACACTGGAATCAGACAGGGTGCAGTGGCTCAAGTCTGTAATCCCACCACTTTGGGAGGCCGAGGTGGGTGGATCACTTGAGGCCAGGAGTTAGGGACCAGCCTGCCCAACATGGTGAAACCCTGTCTCTATGAATAATACCAAAAAAAAAAAAAAAAACAAAAAAGCCAGGCTTGGTGTTGGGTGCCTGTAGTCCCGGCTACTCAGGAGGCTGAGACAGGAGGCGGAGATTGCAACGAGCCAAGATTACACCCCTGCAATCCAGCCTAGGCAATAGAGTGAAACCGTGTCTCAAAAAAAGGAAAAAAAGCTAACCTGAAAATTGATATGTATGAAGGCAGATATTTTCTAGTGTGTTCCCTCCCTTACTCCCCTATGCGGGTGAGATTTGGGACAGGTAAAAGAAAAAGGAAATTTGGCTTCCCTCTGAATGAAAACTCTTAAAATTCAAACCTTGGCAAGAAGCACTGACTTTCTGCTGCTGGATAAGGTGTGCTTTTTTAGGCTTTAACCTCCTGTCTGGCTTCCTGCCTCTGTAACATGCCCATGAGAGGAACAACGCGGGTCACAAGAGTTACTTAGCTGAGTAAATATACATGAGTGATTGAAGAGAATTACAGTGTCTCCTCTAAGTAATCGAGTCAAAACTAACAATACTCAGTTGTCAGAACATCTGATGGAGCCGCCCAAACTATCACCCTAGACAGAGCCAACTATATTAAAAACTCGCTGTTGAGGACAATATCTGATATGTACAGTCTGGTTTTCTAGCTTGTGGGAACTGAGCTCACGGAATAGTAACAGTGAATGAAGCTGGAGGAAGGAAATGCAGTGAAGGATAGAGTCAGACAAGGAATGAATAGGGGTATGTTTAAAAAAATTATTTCTACTTCCAAAATGTCTGGCTTAATTTTGATTTGTGTTAGTAGGATTTGTTAGCTGTTATTTGCCCGGGGTTTGGCAGTTTGGCATGTACTAGTGGTCTTAATCTAGACCAGAAAGCAAGTGTTTGCATCCTTGGAATCCCCATTACAATTGAAAAATTTCTGAGGAGACAGCCACTGCCAGACGGGAATGCAGCATGAATTGCCCCGTTAGCACTTACATCCTCTGTTGGTGCAGTCCCGCTTTGGGCTTTCTTCCTTCATTCCTTTACACTTGGCAGTGCCCGCCTGAGAAGGACCTGGAACACTACATGTTGGGGATTAGAGGAGTGAATCCAATAGACCACACCTTTGCCACCTCTGCTGAGGGCTGTTTTGTATCATAATATGTTGGGAGGCATCACATGGCCACAGAGTGCATGTGAGAGTGCAAAAGGGGACAAAAGCCACTTTTCTAAAATTTTGAGACATGTTGCTCTATTGCCCAGGCTGGAGTGCAGTGGAATGATCTCGGCTCACTGCAACTTCCATCCCCCGAGTTCCAGCGATCCTCCCACCTCAGCCTCCCAAGTAGCTGGGACTACAGGCATGCACCACCACTCTCAGCTAATTTTTGTATTTTTTTTCTGTAGAGATGGGGTTTCACCATGTTTCCCAGGCTGGTCTTGAACTCCTAGACTCAAGCCATCCACCCTCCTTGACCTCCCAAAGTGCTGGGATCACAGGCTTGAGCCACGGCACCCAGTCCAAACTCCCTTTTATAACAAACCCTTTCCTGTGATAATGAACCTACTTTCCAGATAAAGACATCAATCCATACTTGAGCCCTCAAGATGTAATGACCCTTTTTTTTTTTTAATTAGATAGTCTCGCTCTGTTGCCCAGGCTGAAGTGCAGTGGCACAATCTCAGCTTACTTCAACCTCCGCCTCCCGGATTCAAGCGATTCTCCTGCCTGAGCCTCCTGAGTAGCTGGGACTACAGGTGCACACCACCATACCTGGCTAATTTTTTGAACTTTTGGTAGAGACAGGGTTTCATCATGTTAGCCAGGATGGTCTCCATCTCCTGACCTCATGATCCACCTGCCTTGGCTTCCCAAAGTGCTGGGATTACAGATGTGAGCCATTGCGCCCAGCCAACCTAATCACCTCTTGAAGTCTCCATGTTTCAACTCTGTTGCATTGGGGATGAAGTTTCTAACACATGAACTTTGGGGGACACATTCAAACCATAACAGCTACGTAGAGATTCACAGCTCTAAGTCAAAGAGAGGCCTTCCCTGGTTTTTTATTTGTTCATGGGCTTTTGTTATTTGATTAAAAGTACATATTTGGGCTGGGTACAGTGGGTCATGCCTGTAATCCCAGCACTTTGGGAGGCTGAAGTGGGCGGATCACGAGGTCAGCAGTTCGAGATCAGCTTGGTCCAAATGGTGCAACCCCATCTTTACCAAAAATACAAACAAATTAACTGGGTGTGGTGGCATGCACCTGTAGTCCCAGCTATTAGGGAGGCTGAGGCAGAAGAATTGCTTGAATCTGGGAGGCAGAGGTTGCAGTGAGGCAAGATAGTGCCACTGCACTCCAGCCTGGGCAACAGAGTGAGAATTTGCCTCAAAAAATAAAAATAAAAAAGTGCATATTTGCATCTTTGGACGGGCACAGTGGCTCATGCCTATAATCCCAGCACTTTGGGAGACCAAGTGGGGAGAACTGCTTGAGCTCAGAAATTCAGAATCAGCCTGGGAACATAGCAAGACCTCATCTCTACAAAAAATGTAAAAATCAGCTGGGCACAGTGGTGTGTGCATATAGTCTTGGCTACCTAGAAGGCTGAGGTGGGAAGATCACTTGAGCACAGAATTTCCAGGCGACAAAAATAAAAGAAGGCTGGCGGTGGTGGCTCACACCTATAATCCCAACACTTTGGGAGGTCAAGGCAGGAGGATCACCTCAGCCCAGGAGTTTGAGACAAACCTGGACAACACAGTGAGACCCTGTCTCTCTAAAATTTTTTTTTTTTGAGACGGAGTTTCGCTCTTGTTACCCAGGCTGGAGTGCAATGGCGCGATCTCGGCTCACTGCAACCTCCGCCTCCTGGGTTCAAGCAATTCTCCTGCCTCAGCCTCCTGAGTAGCTGGGACTACAGGTGTGTGCCACCATGCCCAGCTAATTTTTTGTATTTTTAGTAGAGACGGGGTTTCACCATGTTGACCAGGATGGTCTCGATCTCTTGACCTTGTGATCCACCCTCCTTGGCCTCCCAAAGTGCTGGGATTATAGGCGTGAGCTACTGTGCTCGGCCCTAAATTTTTTTTTTTTTTTAATTAGCAAGGTGAGGTGATACATGCCGGTATTCCCAGCTACGCGGGAGGATGTCGTGAGCCGGGGAGGTCAAAGCTGCAGTGAGCCTTGATCACAACACCCACCACACTGCAGTCTGGGTGACAGAGTGAGATCCTGCCTCAAAGAAAAGAAAAGGGCCGGGCATGGTGGCTCATGCCTGTAATCTGAGCACTCTGGAGGCCAAGGCAGGTGAATCACCTGAGGTCGGGAGTTCAAGACCAGCCTGACCAACATGGTGAAACCCCATCTTATTTAAAAAAAAAGAAAAAAAAAGAAAAGAAAAGAAAGAAGGAAAAGAAAAAAGTCCATATTTGCTCTTTATAAGGCCGTAATAAAAAATTTTTTCTTTTGTTACAGGTTTCCTGGCAGAAACAAAATAAACAATATTTTATTTTTTTTAATATTTTACTTTTTTTTTTTTTTTTTTTTTTTTTGAGAGAGGGTCTTGCTCTTTTGCCCTGCTGGAGTGCAGTGGTGCAATCACAGCTCACCACAGCCTGGACCTCCTGGGCTCAAGTAATCCTCCTGCCTCAGCCTCCAGAGCTGGGACCACAGGCATGTGCCACCACGCCTGGCTAATTTTTGTATTTTTTGGTAGAGATGGGGAATCTTTGCCGGACGCGGTGGCCCATGCCTGTAATCCCAGCACTTTGGGAGGCCGAGGCGGGTGGATGTCAAGAGACTGAGACCATCCTGGTGAACATGGTGAAACCCTGTCTCTACTAAAAATACAAAAAAAAAAAAAAATTAGCTGGGCATGGTGACACATGCCTGTTATCCCAGCTACTCAGGAGGCTGAGGCAGGAGAATTGCCTGAACCCAGGAGGTGGAGGTTGCGGTGAGCCGAGATCATGCCATTGCACTCCAGCCTGGGTAA
>CAUYOR010087615.1:0-18017 GCA_963573925.1 Callimico goeldii
TCTGTGGATTTGGGGTGGAGAGTTCTGTAAATGTCTATCAGGTTTGCTTGTTCCAGGTCTGAGTTCAAGCCCTGGATATCCTTGTTGATTTTCTGTCTGGTTGATCTGTCTAATATTGAGAGTGGAGTGTGAAAGTCTCCCACTATTATTGTGTGGGAGTCTAAATCTCTTTGTCAGTCATTAAGAACTTGCCTTATGTATCTGGGTGCTCCTGTATTGGGTCCATATATGTTTAGGATCGTTAGCTCTTCTTGTTGTATCGATCCTTTTACCATTATGTAATGACCTTCTTTGTCTCTTTTGATCTTTGTTGTTTTAAAGTCTATTTTATCAGAGATGAGAATTGCAACTCCTGCTTTTTTTTGCTCTCCATTTGCTTGGTAAATCTTCCTCCATCCCTTTATTTTGAGGCTTTGTGTATCCAGCAGGCTAATTCTGTTTTCTTACTTCCTTAACTTCACCCAGGCCTTCTCCTCTAGTCATAATGCTCTTTCTACTTCACCTACTTAATTCGTACTCATAGCCCTCCTTTGAGAAAGCTTGTACTGACCCTCTTCTAGGGTAGGGGGAAGGGCTCTTTCTCCAAGAGCAACGTGTGCTTTCCACTAATACAGCTCTCATCACATTACATCATAATTGTTTAGTTATGTGCATTCCCCACTGGGTTGAATGTATTTTAATATATTTAAATGAATAAATATAAAAAGGACAGTGAATAATATATTGGGTAATTTCTGGACAGCAGTTTTATAAAAATGCAGAGACATTGTACATATGGTCATTTCTTATGCAGTGAGCAATTGTCAATTAGGCTAATTTGTATTGTTAGCTGGAGAAACAAGATTCCCTTGCCTGAAAAAGATAACTAACTACACTTCCTGAGAATAAGGATGGTGTCTTATCTTCCCAGTTCAGTTCAGTTCAACAAACATCTATTGAGTACCAGTCATTATGCTAAGAGCAGGAGAAGCAATGATGAATAACACACAGTCCTATTCCTTTTAGAGACCTGGCTGGGGAAACATAATGCAAATGTATAAGTAGTCAGCACTGGAGCTTGGTCCAGTCCAATCCCGACTGAGGATGTCAGAGACTTCCTACAGGAGGTGCTGTCTGTCCTAAACTCAAAGAATGAATTTGTCTGGTAAAAGGACATCTCAGGCAGCAAATATATATATATATATATATGAAAGGCATATAAAGTAAGAAATGGCATAGTTTGTGCATGGAGACTAAAGAGGTTTATGTTTATTGAAGGTTAAAATGAAATAAGGAAGGAATGTGAAGAGCAGTGGTGGGTAAGGAATTCATATGCAGCTGATGGAGTAGGTAAGATCCAGGTCACAGAGGTCTTTGTAGACAATGGTAAGGAAGCTGAATTTCACCCTATAGGTGATGAGCTGCCACTGAATGTAGAAACACTGAATTAGCCCTGTGACTGGCTGGTGGGGCAGGTTGGTGTTGATCTGGGAGAAGCAAATCATTTTGTAAGCTCTTGTAACATTTCAGAAAACATATAATAAGGATTTATAAATGGTTTTAAATAGCCAAATAATGATGATGTGGCTCCCCTTTCCTGTTATAAATCACCCTAGAGCAATAAGAAAAATAAGAAAGGGAAATGCAAACTCTATACTTAATGAAAATCTAACTCTGAAACACAATATATGTGGAAAAGGAGTCAGATATATTGTGCACGGGTGATTCTGTCTTATGAGAAGAAGCCACCCACATAAAAAACCATTTTGAGTCATATGGAACCTCAGTGAGAACCAAGAAGGATTCTTGTGAAGCTGAAACAGAGTCCTAGTCTAACACTAAAATGATCCTCCTCAAATAGTTTGTCCAGGAAGAACTCACAGCATTAAAAAATAAGCAATAAACACATAAAGATAAAAGAAAATAGCATAAGAATGATAAAATGATATAGAAAAAATAAAAGAGGGAAAGGGTCAGGAAAAACAAATAACAGAAATAGACTAAAATATGCTTCCATAGAGCAAATAAAAATTGCAAACACACTGCTGTAATTTAATAACCTGTATGACGAGGAGATCACCTCTTTAAGAGTTTAAGCGGAAATAAAAGACCTCAGGGAAGATATGTTGAGACAAGAGAAAGAGACACAATATAAACTGACAAAGCTCAGCAAAAAAGTTAAACAAAAAGAGGGGGAAAAAAGCAAAAAAGCAAAAACAGCCTAAGAGTCCAGACTCTACTAAACACTCATTGAAGAACAATGTAAGATTGTTTTTTTCTTATTTTGCTCAGTTTGCTCAGGGAGTAAAAAAGGGTTGGGATGGGAGAAATTATGGCTCTCTTTTGTCTTTCCTGTCTAGTGTGTACATCCTAGAAGTCCTGGAAGAAATAAACCAAAACAATAAAACTGAAATAAAAAATATATTTCAAGATATGGCACAGAAACTTGAGAAATTAAAAATAAAGAAAAAATTGAATCTACTTAACAAAAGAAATTAATATTTCAGAAGAAAGAATCAGTACATTATGGCCAACCACAAAGCATACACTAACTAATAAGTAATTGGTATTAAAATATTTTTTAAAGAATTTAAGTATTAAAGTTAAAAAAACAAAACAAAACAACAACAAGATGCCTTAAAAAAAATCTGAGACTGGCCTGACATAGTAACGAGTTATTGGAGTAAAAATTCTCATGGAAAGAGGATGACACACACATTTTATACCCTAAGAAATGATATTAAAGCATAAAAAGATATAGACAAACATATTTTCAGCATTCAAAAATTAGCCTTTCTTGGAAGACAAATTTTAGATAACCAAGAGATAAATGGAAACAACTATAGGAAAAAGATTTCTGGGGACAGTGGAATACATTTACCTGTAAGACTAAAATCAAAATAAACACAGAAATTACAGTGTAGAGCAGAATGTACATGCTCTAAAATGATGGCATTAACAAACTGGGGCTGGAGAGAGAAATAGGGCAAGAGGTCATAAACACATTATTTTTTCCACCTTTCTTCTGTGGTGCTTCATAAAATATTTAAGTCCAACAGAATTATATTTTAAAGCAGTAAAACAAACACTAGGAAATAATTATTCAAAATTAGGTAATGGAAGAATTAAAGAGATGATAGAAAATAGAAATGCATGTAAATACACTGATTTTATAATTGCTCCCAACAGGAAACAATAGATATTGTCCAGAAATAGAAAATTCAGTATGTTATATAAAGTTCTATTCATAAAGCTAAGCACTTAGAATAAAAATACAAATACTCAAAATAATCAAAGAGAAACATAGGAAAACAAACAGACCATATAATGGGAGTTTTAAAGTAATCATAATTAAACACAAAGCTTATAGTGTCAGAACTAAGACATATATGTCATAGCTGTCAACGCAGATGGCCAAACGCACTCGTGAGAAGAAAAAGGTGGATTAGATGCTGATGGCCACTGATTTCTATTTGTACCTGCACTACATGTAGTTGCTTACCTGCAACCCATTGGCGTTCTTTTACAATATTTCAATCTTAGCTAATTGATAGTTGCAAATAATACTGTGTAATCTGTGTTTAGTTGACGATTAACGACATCCAATGTTTTCCTCAAGTTTATTGGCCTTTTGTATTATTTGGGGCATTGTTAATCCATTGGGCCCCATCTCATTGACAGTAAAAAATAAAGCTTTCAAGGCTCTATGGGATCTAGCACCCTCTACCTTTCCGGCCTTGTCTCTAAATTGTCTATCTAGGTCTTGTTACAGGTTCCTGCTCATCTCATTGAACTCTGATTATTGGAGTAGCCTGAGGTTCAATCTTTGGATTGTTTCCCTTTTCTATCAATATTTATTTTTTAGTGGTATGAGAAATATCAAGATGCTGGCAATTTTACAATAGATCAACTCAGCTGTAACTGGCAATTCTGTGGTCTAAAAATGCCATCAATATGCTGGCAACTTTACAATGGATATACTCAGTGGTGACTGTCCCATGACCCACCCCTTCTCCTGAACCTAGCCTCAAATCTCTAACTGCTCACCAAACATCTTCACGCGGGCTCAGGGGAGCCAAGGCCTAACAACCTGGCTCCATGCTTCTCTCTGACTGCACTGTCTTCTGCTACCCTGTTCCTGGTTCACCTAGGACCCTAGAACCCTAAGGTAGTGACGTGCTGTGTATTTTGCAATGAGGCCTTCCATGTCTCCCTAAATAAAACACCAACACTTCTATGCCTTCAACATTCACAGTCCCTGATTTATTTTTATTCATAGCACTTGTCATTATATATTTTTAAGATAGATAATAGTAAAGGATAAATAGAAAGATAGAAAGCAAATATTCATATAACACAATGTTTCTAGGGCATTGTTTTGCTGCTTTACAGATAGCATTAATAAATGTAATCCTCCCAGCAACCCATGAAGTTGATTATCATCTTTTTATAAATGAATCAAATGAGGCACAGCTCAAGGTCACACAGCTAAGTGTGATATGCCACAGTCTCAACAGATGCCAGGTGTTGGACTCTACATTGTATGTCCTTAACCATTACTCTTCATAGCTTTTCATGTCTATGTATATATGGATATTTGTATCAAACACATAGTTTTTCCTATCTTCCACTAGAATTAAATACCACTAAGGCATAAACTTTGTTGTGTTCACTGTCTTAACCCCAGCACCTAGCACATGTACTCAGCAATGAATAAAACTTTATTGAATAATGAAACCTCATATCTTTCCAAGGAAAATAAAAATTGATGCTAATTAAAGACAAAACTTCTATATGCTTCCAGTATAATAGAAAAGGAATGTTTCAGGATATATATATATTTTTTTTTCTTACATATATTTAATCTGTATATCTGTCTGCAGAGTTACCACAAACTTTATGTAACACAAGAAAAAATAAAAAATGTCTGAACATTTTAAATTCTAAGTCATGTTTCCGAGAAACAATTCTGCCATATTTAGCATTAAGGGAAGGGCAATCCAATTGGCAAATTCATAACTCACTCCTGTGCTTCCACTGTTAAAAAAAAAAAATCTAAATATAAAGAGATAAGGCCTTAAATGGGGACCACAGCCATGAGAATGGAATAAAAGGAAACACTAGAGAAATCATGAAAAGTGATATTAGCAGAAGCTGTGGGTTCATTTAATTTGGCCATACAGACTGACCTTGAGTGACCTGGTAGGGGGTTGTGCCACAAACTGTGTCAGGGTCAAGGTCAAAGTTGACCTGTGGTTCGGTTTTGCTTGTGGAACATCTATGTTGGGATGTTGAGTAGGTTATTTGATATTGAAGGCTGCAGTACATGGTAGAGGTCATAGCTCACTGATTTGAAAGCCATCAAACCTTGGAGATGGTCCTTAAAACCAGGGGATTGCTCAGGACAAAGAAAAGCAGGTCAAGGGGAGAAATCTGAGGAACCCTAGAGTAGTATTTGGTGCTGCGTATTTTGCAGTGTTCATGTTCAATAAACAAACACTTATGAATAAGGGAATGAGAGTGCTGTTGGTCTGCCAAGACTTAGAAATACAATCCTGAGATTCTGGCTTTCAGGTGAGAAATAGGGATTTTTGAAGCCACAGAACCTTCCTCTTTTACTCCATCATCTAAGATGTTTTTTGAGTGGTTAGCCACTTTTCCTGTATTTTACTAGACCTCAAAACTCTATGTAACTAAATTATAGAGAGAATTAACTGTGATGCCTACAATTGGTCAATACAACAAATACTGACTACCTGAGCAATCCTGATATGCAAAGACGTCTCATTAGGGCCAAGGGAGAGGGGTCAAATGTGTGTACTAAATATTGTCCCCATTCTCAGAGTTTGTAAAATGCAATTTGGAGAGAAGACAGATCCACTGAGATTTAATAAGTAATGACTCCTGATAGCCTGTGTGCTAGAGGAATGGTATAGACCATGGAGCTACAAGGGTTCAGAGGACTGCGAGTCACACTAAGCTTGGAAGTTCATAGAAAGTCTCCTAGAAGAGATGGGATTGATCTGGACTGAAATACTAGGGGTCAGGCAGAGAAGGTCATTCAGGTGCTTAGGTCTGAGCAAACTCAGGGAGTTTTCAAAGTTCAACTTTCCTATAGGAATAGTTTGCAAAACAACTGAGAATAGAAGAGTAAAAAGACTGAGTGTGGGAAATCAAGGTTGCAGTCAAATGCCACATTTGATTTATCACACACATACTCTGTTAGTCATATGGTGGAGCATCATCTTTTGTTCCCCTTATTTTTGCCCCATTTTGTGCCTCCTTGTAGTACACAGTAGAGATAACAAGACTCAAAGGTAAACGAAGTCTTCCCTGGCCTGCCTAAATACATGAGTCCCATCTAATTTTTCCTGAGACTGAGTTCTGGGAGTAAACTCTTTGAGACATGGACATCGAGGAGGTAGTCAGCACTGGAAAGAAGGGGAAAGTTTAGTGAGTACTAGATATGTCCAGAAAAAGAATCCTAAAGATGTTTAATTTATTGGGTATTTTCATTGCCAAGTTAGATAAGTCACTTTAGGTAGAAATAGAACGTGGATTTGATAAATTACTGAATGTCAAATCCCATAAGATATTTGACTTTAAGTTACCTCAAACCCAACCCAAGACCTAGTCAATTCAGACAACTCAAGTGCTATAAAGCGGCAATCCACCTGAAAAATTCAGTGCATCACTAAAACCAGTAAAATCTGGGCTCTCCCCAGAGGACTGGGTCCCTGAAGCAAAGGAGAGACAGTGTCTCAGCTCCACATCTTCACAGTCTTAGGAAAGTCATCCTCCTTTTCCTAGCAAGCAGCAAGCTTCAACAATGCATCCTCCTACCACCAACTGCACTTTCTGTACTCACCTGAATGAAGATATATTCATCCTGGACAACCAGGGAACTGATGTCAATGGAGCGGGCAAAGGGGCCGCTTCTAGTTGTCTCAGCGCATTCCTGGATTCTGCAGGTGAGGTAGTGAGCATCTGAAACAGGAGGGCAGAGTGATGCTTAGACACAAGAGGAAAGCCTGATCGAGCCCCAGGTAGCACACAAAGCTCTACTTCATGGGGAAATCAACAAGGTAATTTAAAGTAACAGTGAAATTTTATGTTTCTGTCCACAGAGTTTGTAATAATACCCCCCAAAATAGTAATATCTAGTTTGGGCAGAGACAGGGAAAAATAGTTCATCTCATATCATACTGCTGAAAGAGTAGGTTATATAGCTTTCTGGAAGCACGAATTTGAAATATATATCAGAATTTTAAAGGTTCATAACTTTTTTTGAGACAGAGTTTTGCTCTTGTTACCCAGGCTGGAGTGCAATGGCGTGATCTTGGCTCACTGCAACCTCTGCCTCCTGGGTTCAGGCAATTCTCCTCCCTCAGCCTCCTGAGTAGCTGGGACTACAGGCATGCGCCACCATGCCCAGCTAATTTTTTGTATTTTTAGTAGAGACAGGGTTTCACCATGTTGACCAGGATGGTCTCGATCTCTTGACCTTGTGATCTACCTGCCTCAGCCTCCCAAAGTACTGGAATTACAGGCGTGAGCCACTGCGCCCAGCAAAGGTACATATCTTTTATGAGTAATTCTAATTCAAGGAGAATCTGTTTTCTCGAATTCTCTAATTAGAGAATTCTAATTCTCTAGATGTTTTCTAGAGAAAGACTCCTATTTTCACAAAGAGGCAAGGGCAATAATATTTATAGTGGCATTGTTCATAGAAGGGAAAACTATAAATAAGTTAAATGCCCATGAATTAATGATTACCCAAATAAACTAAGATACATGCACATGACAGAGTACTATGCTGCAATTAGAATAATTTGGTGGATACATATGCTTCAACATGGTAATTTCTCTAAAATACACTGTTCTACAATCTTTCAAAAATTAGTTAGCATCATGTATAGTATGATACAATTAGGTTTGTGCCATACTGCACAGAAAATGTTTAAAGGATATATAGGAAAATTAGCTATGATTATTTTTAGGCAAAAAAAAATAGACTCAGGGAAGTAGACAGAATTCAAGAGAAACCTTTGCTTTTCATGTTATATACATTTGTATTATTTTTACAAGAATGCATTCGCTTCTTACATAACATTTACGAAACTTATATAATTTCTTGTAAAAATCTTCTCGAGATCTCAACAGCTGAAGCTTCCTCCCTCACCTCCCCAAAAATGTGTGTGGTACCAGCCATAGCTGAATGGGAAATATTTGGCTCCAAAAGGCATTCTGATTATGACTAGAAGGTTATCCAAGGAAAGGCAATCCATTCAGATTTTGCTTTTTAATTGAGGAAAAACTACAGATGAGACTATGAAGAATCCACCATAAAAATTTGCTTTTAAAAAAGGTTATTATTCATTTAATGAAATTTAAAAATAAATTACCAAAATAAAAAGTAGAAATCACTTTAAGATTAAAAGTAGAGAAATCTTTATTATCTAAAACCACATGCATGATTACACATGCCTGTCTAATGTGATGTTTCCTCGTATGTGTGCATATGTGTGCAGAGGTGTCAGGGGCTACAGAGAAGGGAGAGGTAGGCAGCAGATAAATAAAGACAAAAGGCTTACAGAAGCAAGAATGTACAACAATTGAGTTTAAACTATGGGTCCCTTGTCTCTGTTTATCTTTAATTAAGTAATTGATGGAGGGATTCAACATGTATTTCTTACGCACACACAATATATTGGGTATCGTTTGGGTACTAAGAATAAGGCAATGAATTAGAGATTTTCCATTCTAAAAGAACCTTCTGTCTAGGAAGGGGTTTACTTATATATGTAGCTAGTTATAATTATTACACATATTAATTTAGAAACATGATGCTACTTTAAGAAACATTTTAATAGGAAAATTATTCATTACTTGAATATTCAAATTCGAGCAATGTCTGTTTGCTTTGGTAACCATAATCTGACTAGATCTAGTATTGATTCCATTCACCCCATCAGCAGTTATCATCTGCCCAGTAGCTCTTGCCTTTTCTTTCTTCCGAATCCCATACAATCCAGTTGGTTCCTAATCCTTGACAATTCTGCCTCTGAAGTGTTTCCATAGTCTCTTCTCTTCCCTCCATTACCTGCGTCACTTGCCTGGAACACTTTCTTGTCATATGTGTTCCTTCTGCACTCATTTCACATCTAGGGTCCATGTGGATGACATATTGGAAACTGGATGGACTTGAGACAAGAGAAGCCAAAGGCATCTCTAAAACCTAAGCCTGGGCTAATACCTCTCAGCATCAAAATCACCAGTATTGCTGAGTGCCTTGGGACACGGCCTGAATAACTTTCTATGACAGGGCAGGCCTTTACAACTATCTTAAGAATCTTAAATGCTTAAGGGACCATGCGAATTATGTGTAGGAGTAAAATTAGCAGGAATACGTGATAAATGGTGGCTGGCACAGGGTCTCAGTGTCAGAAATCTCTGAAGAGCAGCAGGGACCACACTCCAATGGCAAATATTCCCCTCTTTTAAAGGGGAACTGCTTCTCCATGCAGCACTCATATGTGAAAAGAAGACATTCTGAGATTTTTTGTTTGTTTGTTTGTTTGTTTGTTTTTGAGACGGAGTTTCACTCTTGTTACCCAGGCTGGAGTACAATGGCGCGATCTCGGCTCACCACAACCTCCGCCTCCTGGGTTCAAGCACTTCTCCCACCTCAGCCTCCTGAGTAGCTGGGATTACAGGCACATGCCACCATGCCCAGCTAATTTTTTGTATTTTTAGTAGAGATGGTATTTCACCATGTTGACCGAGATGGTCTTGATCTCATGACCTCGTGATCCACCCGCCTCAGCCTCCCAAAGTGCTGGGATTACAGGTGTGAGCACCTGGCCCTTATCTACATATTTTCTACTCATCAAATCTATCTTTTCATATTGTATTTTAGTTCTGGAAATTTCTCTTGACCTGTCTTCAGGTTCACTGATTCTGTTCTTGACTATGTAGAGTCTACCAGTGAACCAATCTATACTGAATAAAAAAGTATCCCCCACTCAGTTCATTTTATTCCTATTACCTTGGAATGTGACCTTATCTGAAAATACTGTTGCTGTAGATCTGATTCATTAAGATGAAGTCAATCTGAAGTAAATTGGGTCTTTAGTCTGATATGACTGACATACTTATAAGAAGAGGTGAAGAGACAGATATCCACAGAAAGAGCACCAAGTAAAAACAAGAAGGCACACAGGAAGATTGCCATCTGACAACAGAGGCAGAGATTGAAGTTATTCCTCTACAAGCCAAGAAACACCAAGGATGGCACGCTACCATGTCAGCATGCATGCAAGAATGTCATGTAGATGAAGATGGAGTCAGATATTGGAGTCACGTGTCTGTAAGTCAAAGAATACCGGGGATGATGGCAACCACCAGAAGTTAAGAGAGCCATAGAACAGATTCTTCTGAGTCCCCAAGTAAAAAAATATCTCTGCAGACACTTGATTTTTGGACTTGGGTTTTTGGACATCTAAGGAATGATCTTGATGATAACCTTGCCCAACTTACTATATGATAAAATCAAACTCCTTAGCATGACATAACAATTGCTTTCAGATATTCCCCCTATATAGATTCCACTCATGTCTATGCTATTTCCTGCCTTGAATTTACATCCAAATACCAAACAAGTTTTAGTCTTTCCCATCCCTTGACACAAACAGACATACACATCTCACATGTTTATTAGCATTTTTTTTCCTTTGCTTACGTTACTTTTAACCACAGTAATTTCTCAGTGCTTTACTATTTCTCTTGTTTTTGAGACAGGATCTTGCTCTATTTTACAGGCTGAGCAGCATAATCATAGCTCACTGCAGCCTCAATCTCTTGGGCTCAAGCAATTGTCCGGCCTCAACCTCCTGAGTAACTGGTACTACAGACATGAAACACCATATTGCTATTTGTTTGTTTGTTTGTTTTTCAGAGAGATAGGATCTTGCTATGTTGCCCAGGCTGATCTCAAACTCCTGAGCTGAAGGAGTCCTCCTCATCTTCAGCTCATACCTGTAATCCCACCAAAGTGCTGGGATTACAGATCTGAGTCACAGCTTCTGGCCACTTCATTCTTATTAATCTTCTTTCCAGTTTTAGTTCAAGTGCCATTTCCTCTAGAAAGCCTTCCTTGATTGTTCTAAGTTAAGTTAGGTAGACCTGCCATAGCATTTTGATATTTGACCTTTACACCTCTCCTGCTCCCTTTCTAGATTAAATGTACTTCTCAAGAATAAGGATGTTCTTCTTTTTTTTTCCCCTGCTTGAGACAGAGTTTTGCTCTGTCAGCCAGGCTGGAGTGCAGTGGTGCAATCATGGCTAACTGTAGCCTCAAACTCCTGGGATCAAGTGATCATCCCACCTCAGTTTCCCAGATAGCTGGTACTCTAGGTATAAACTGCCATGCCTACTTGACTAATTTTTAAAAAATATTTTTGTAGAGATAGGGTCTCATTATGTAGCCAATGCTGGAAGAATGAGATTATTTCTGATTTAATCTTTATCATCTTTATCATCTCCAAGCCTACCATGGTACTTATAGTAAAAACTCAGCAGATTTTCGCAGCTGAATGAAGAAACTTTGGCAGCTCTTGAATATTTCTAGGATAGTCATCCTGCTTGCCTGATCAGATTCTATCCAATCTGGTCTCTTATATTCCCAGGATTTCTCTGGCCTTCTGCCAGTCCCAGAGTGCTGGATCCTAGAGGGGTCCTTTTCTGTATTCCAACTTAGTATTCTCTCTCTTTTCCATGTCTCTAGACTCTAGGAATTTCTGAAAATCTGTGCTTTGTTTTTGACAGAATTTCTCTCATGATCTCAGTTTATAACTGTCCCTCCAGGGCCATACACCATGATTAGATGCTCTTTGTTTTCAACATCTGCCACAGTACTAGGGCTTCTGATCCTTGCTGAGTTTTGGCTTCTTTTGTTCCCTGCCCTCTCTTCCCAATGCCATCAGCACTGCAGTCATTTTCCTGCCATCCCAGTAGTTTCCTGCTAACATCCATAGCTTGATTCTCTGCTCCTCTAGGATTGCCACATGTATTAATTCATTTTCACACTGCCAATAAAGACATACCTGAGACTGGGTAGGTTTTTATAAAAGACAGAGGCTTAATGGACTAACAGTGCCACGTGGCTGGGGAGGCCTCACAATCATGGCAGAAGGTGAAAGGCATGTCTCACATGGTGGCAGAAAAGAGAAGAGAGTTGTGCAGGGAAACTCTGCTTTATAAAACCATCAGATCTCGTGAGACTCACTATCATGAGAATAGCATGGGAAAGACCCACCCCCATGATTCATTTGCCTCCCACCAGTTTCCTTGTACAACAGATGGAAACAGTGGGAGTTACAATTCAAGATGAGATTTGGGTGGGACACAATCAAACCATATCACCATGTGACTGGCATCAGATTGCCACACACGGAGCTAATCCTGGATGCCATGCCTATTTAGGCACTCACAGCAGCCAGTGTGAAAAACCACATCTTCTGTACCTGTCATCAACTAAACGTTTTCTAATTTATGAATCCTGCTAGCTTTTGGAGGCCTCTATCTGTTCTAACTTCCCACAGAAAACCTTCAGCATTGCCAAGCAAGTCTGCCTCAACCATAGATTACACTTAGCATTATCTACATAACCCTGGCTAAATCAGCATAGGTAGACACTTGGAAAATGAATTGGTTTTACATCTGGATTTGCTCTGAGAGTATGGGCAGCTTTTTTTTTTTTTTTTCAATCTGCTTGTGTTCTACTTTTCCAAGTTGCAGGAATGTAAAACTGTGGTCACTTTTACTGACTAGTTTATGTGGGTGGTAATTAGTCTTCCTGTGGAAGTAGTTTGTCTGGCTTAGAGTCTGGGTGAGAGATGAATTTCCAAAATTAATTAATCATCTGAACATTCTTGTTATAATATTATGAGTTTCTAAAATTTTTAACAACGAGCCCATATGTTAGGAAAAATAACATCTTTTAGGACTAATCTATTTCTACCACAAAAGATAGCTTAAAATATATATTGAACATTTATTACTTATTTACAAAATACTTGCAAAAAGTAACTTTTAACATTTAATCCATATGTGAATAGTACTATTTCTTAGCATGAGATTATTCCATCCTGTTTCCAGACAATTTAAATGTTGGCTAATAGTCTCTTTTTACTAGATCTTCAGCATTTCACCCTCATTAAAGAAAGAAATACCTAACATACATAATAAAAAGTTATGTGTTCTAGAAGCTTGTTTTTGTCCACTCCTCATTTTGTATCCACCTGTAGCATGTGTTCTTTTGGGTAACTATGACTAACATTCTCTGACTGTCTTTGGTGAAACAGACTCTTACTAGGGAGACCAACTTGCCCCACACACAAGTTTGCATAGCTCAAGTTACCAAAGAATTTTAATATCATGATTATGCAACACAGTCTGTGATCTTCTCAGAGTCATGAGATTTCACAGCCTGAAGAAACCCTCAAGATCACCTAACACACTATCCATTTCTTAGATCAGCACATTCAGCAAGGTGAAGTGACTTGCTCAATAAGGTGGAAGCAGAATAAGAACTTTTCTCAGGGCCAGGCATGGTGGCTCATGCCTGTAATTGCAACACTTTGGGAGTTAGAGGTGGGAGGATCACTTGAGACTAGGAGTTCAAGACCATCCTGGGTAACACAGGGAGACCCCATCTTTACAAAAAAATAAAAACATTAGCCAGGTGTTGTGGTGCATATCCAGGTGTGCTGATGTGTACCCAGGTGTGGTGATGGATACCTGTAGTTTTTGCTACTCAGAAGGCCAAAGTAGGAGAATTGCTTGAGCCCAGGAAGTTGAGGCTGCCGTGAACCATGATCACGCAACTGCACTCCGGCCTAGGCAAAAGAGCAAGACCCTCTCTCAAAAAAGAAAGAACATTTCTCAGATCTCTTGATCCACTTACATCCCCTGTAATTCATTTTTTTTAATCCATTCACTTTTCTGTACAAATACTAAGTACTACTTCATGAAGTGGACCCTTTCAGAACTATGAAAAGATGAGCAAGAGAGATGTGGCTCCTGCTTTCATTACCTGTGCATTCCAGTTAATTCAGCTAAACACCCAATGTTAGTTTCTTCATCAATCACAATAGAAATGTAGATGTATAATACATGATGAAGTTAATGAACTCTTAAGCATTCTTATAGCACAGATAAGGATCCACTCAGAACTATTGCATGTAACCCTCTCATCTAATTAAAAACTTATTCAGGACAAGGACTACCACATTCCTGGTCCAAACAGTCATTACAAGTAAATAAGAATATTTTCTCCAGGGATGAAATTTCACTTCCCTTTATGCAGTGGTTCTCAGCAGGTGGGCAATTTTGCCCTGTAAGAGACCCTTAGAAATATCTGGAAACATTTTGGGTTGTTACAACTGGGGAAGGGTGCTACTGGCATCTAGTGAGGGGAGACCAGGGATGCTGCTGAACATCCTACAATGCTCAGGACAGCCTTCCTCCCTGCAACAAAGAATCATGCAACCACAAATATCAGTTCTGTTCAGGTTGAGAAACTCTAGAAACCACCCACAAAAGAAACCCATAAGTGGAATCATGCAGTATTTGTTATTTTGGCACTGCCTATTTCACTTAGCACAGTGTCCTCCAGGTTCATCCATGTTGATAAAAACGGTAGAATTGTCTGCATCTGAAATAGTCAAACTTATAGAAGCAGAGGACAGGATGGTGGTTGCCAGGATCTGGAAGGGAGGGGGAAATGGAGAGTTGTTCCATGGGTGTTAAGTTTCAATTATGCAAAATGAATAAATTCTAGAGATCTGATGTACAACGTAGTGCCCTCTATTTCACCAATATGGCATTGTGTAATAAAAAAATTGTTAAGAGGGTGGATCTCATTAAGTGTTCTCACACACACATGCAAAAACACAAAGGAGAACAAGAAAACTTGTGGAGGTGATAGATACATTTAATACCTTGATGATATCATAGGCATATGCATATGTCCAATCTCATCAAATTGTATATACTAAATGTGTAATTTTGGGAGGGCATCAATTATACCTCAATAAAGCCGTTAAAGTCAAGTAACCTACAACCCATGAAACACGATTGTCCCTTCAGACCCGCTCAGAATAATTTATTTCAATAGATCAAATGCAAAGCCTTTAAAGAATCTTACATCACCTTGATTATTCTAGTTTACTCCCTAGTAAGGAACTGGAATATGTTATTTAACTCGAATATATACTCCTGTAAAATAAAGAACTCTAATCATTAACATACGGTTTATGTGCTACCGTTAAATTTCTTGGTGGTCCTCAACAACTTATGAAACTATTATTAATATTAGCTACATTTTCTGTTTTCAGTGTGAATAAATAAATTACAGGTTCATTGACTCTCAAATATAACAAAGATACTTTCCCCACAAATCTGGAAAAAAATTTCATAGGAAACTAGAAATAAAGTATAAATTCTTCCTGCAGAAAAAAAATGTAGTCTCATAATAAAATAAAGATTTTAAATCAATCCAAGATATATGTAAATGCTAAGGTATGTGCAATAAATATTATCAGTTCAGCTTCTTTGCTTCTCAAAATCTATGCCCTATTTAACAAAAATATTAACAAAATCATAGTGTCATGGCAATATAACTAACAAAAATTGCTCATTTTAACCCAGTATCTAAGGCAGTAAATAATTGTCACATAAACATCTCACCCAGTAAAATGTATGAAATACATAATCATAAGCAACCATCCCTTATTGAAGTCCAATCCTGTCTCCTTCATGATCTCCAAAACTAAGGCTCTTAACTTTGAGAAGTAGGTTATTATTTTCTCCAGTTGAATGATAACAGTATGGGTTTATTAAACAGATTGACTAATGTATTTGTTCATTTTCACATGCTATAAAGATATCACCCGAGACTGGGTAATTTATAACAAAAGAAGTTTAATTGACTCACAGTTCCATATGACCAGGGAGGCCTCAGGAAACTTACAATCATGGCAGAAGGTGAAGAAACAACAGGCACCTCCTTCACAAACTGGTACAAGACAGTGAGAGCATGTAAGTGCCAAACTTTTAAAGTGATAAGCTCTTGTGAAAACTCACCATCAGGAGAACAGCATGGAGGAAATAGTTCCCATGATCCAATCTCCATCTACCAGGTTCCTCTCTCAGTACATGGGGATTATAATCTTAATGAGATTTGGGTGGGGACACAGAGCCAAACTGTATCAACTAACATGCCCATGTCATACCAAAGGAAAACCAAATCCAGCTAAATCTAGCTCAGTGTTTCATACCACTTTATATCCCAGTGTTCCCAGAACTTCACCTGCAGGTAAAGTCTCATCTCTTGCCACTAGCATTTTACAGAAGGTAAAGTGACCTCGTCTGTTCACCTTTCCTCAATTCTTAGGTTGCTTTTACATATCCCATGCTCTTTCTTAAGAGTCTTCAGGCTAAAGCAGACTAGAAGAATAAAAGTCTAACAGGGCCAGGTATCTGATTGAGTTCAGTCATATTAACTCACCAAACACAACTTAATTTTTTGTCTACCTTCTTCAGAGCGGATGACACCATCTGATTAGGAATACTAGCTGGACCCATCCCATTCAGCCAGTGACCTAGAATTGCCTTTGATCAAAAGCAAACGTGGTTTGTGGAACTGACTGTTTTTAGATGCCAAAAAACAAATATAATAATTTTTTTTGGAGCTAGACAAACACTGGGAACGCTTACTGGCAACCACAAAGTTAGTGTATTTGATCTTCCATGCTTGACGTCAAGACAAGGTTTTTAAATATCCTAGTATTTGGCTTGCTCTCAATTTAACATTTGAGATGTTTATAGATACTGTAGTTAATAATGTTGACACATACAAGGAGAGGAGATCACTTATATGAAGAAAACATGTAGTTTTAAATAACAAAGTAGTATGAAGTACAGTACTTTTCAAACCTTACACACAATAGGCAGTGAGGGGGAAACTATTCTTTAAAAATGCAAATGCCTGATTCCCACCTAAGACCAATTAAATCAGAATCCCTGGAAGTGAATCAAATTCAGGAAGCAGTATTACTGTTTTTTACTTCTAGTGTTGATTATGATGAACAGCAAGTGTTGAAAATGATGATATTTCAAAAAGTTCAAGACTGGCAGTTTGTGTGCATATATCACTTCTGATATTACCACTGCATAGACTTTGGTGAAACCCATGAATTCTCCACCTTTATTTTCCTTACCAATGATGCAACATTAATGGCACATACCACTTATTGGTGTTATAAGGATTAAGGCAACATATGAAATGCACTTGCCACATAATAAGGGATCAATAGTATTGTGATTCTAAGATTCAAACATTCTACTCATACTCTCTTAAAATTTAAGAATTTTATTTCTGAAATAAGTGAAGAGATCATTCTTAAGAGGGCTAACTCATGAACTGCTCATCTGTTTCTGTTTTCTTTCTCTAACTGGGTGAGCAATCAGGAAACCTACTCTGCTTTCACATAATTGAAATCAAGTCACTTTGCATTGAAGAACAAAAGAGAAAGATACTAACTCTGTGTTTACGTGATTTCTGGGACAGAGGCTGAAACTTTGAGCAGTCTCTCACCATTACATATGCTCTTTTCACAATCCTGAACAGAATAAGCTCTTATTAACCACAGAATCAGGAGTGGGTAATTACTGCATCAAAACATCTTCTACAAAGTGACTGCTGCTGATGAAACTGGAAGAATGCTAAGCACTTTGCACTCTTTAATTTATTAGTTCCCCACATGGTCCTAGATATATCATTAGGTATGACCTCCATTTCACCAACAAAAGTCTCCCAATTAGAAATGACATATACTGCATCTGAAGCCATATTTCTTTAATGCACAAACCCATTCTCTTTTTTTTTTTTTTTTTTTTTTTTTTGCCAAACACCCTGAGGTTATAATCACACCTTGGCCTCGAAAACATGACCGAGCCGTCGCAAAGCCCAGGGA
>CAUYOR010087621.1:0-12824 GCA_963573925.1 Callimico goeldii
CCCAGCTACTTGGGAGGCTGAGGCAGGAGAATTGCCTGAACCCAGGAGGCGGAGGTTGCGGTGAGCCGAGATCGCGCCATTGCACTCCAGCCTGGGTAACAAGAGCGAAACTCCGTCTCAAAAAAAAAAAAAAAAAAAAAAGGAGATACCTTTTTATTCACACATAGCCACAAACTTAAATTCAATATAAAACACTGTCAAATGTAAAAAGGAACAAACTTGAAAGACAGACAGGTGAGATTATTCCCTGGTGAAAGCTGTTAGCAAGGATGAGAAAAGCGCAGGAGGATCAGGCTGCACAAACATGGGGAGGGCAGGACGAGGCAATCTGAGATAAAGACCACAGGACATGGTGAAATGGTCACATTTTCCAAATGAAAAGCCCCTTTCCCAGTGTAAAAGAAAATATATGTTTGTATAGGATTGTAGTAAATAAAAGTCCTCCTCATGGCTCACCAGTGACATGTTGGTAACGAGTTCGCCCCAGCATCGAATGCATGGCATGTCCCATTTCATGGAAAAGATTTTCCATCATGCCAGGAGTTAGCAAAGTTGGAGAACTCTTTGAGGAACGGGGAAGATTCAGCATAAGGACTACAACTGGGAGTTGATAGTCTCCATCTTCCTTTAATCTGCCTCCACGGATTGTGAAATGGCAATCCTTTAAGAATCAGAAAACATAAAAGAGGAAGACAGTATTTGGCAATCTAAAGAGTAAAACAGTTTCAGTGAATATAAAATTTCACCAAAATGTGTGAGAACAAACTTTAATTCTATTCTTATTGTTTATTTATGTACACATATACACCTTATTCTTATCCTCTGCCACAACCCTATGCAGCAGGTATCTTACTTTTCAGATGAGAAAACTAAAACTAGTCTCAGAAATATTAACACGTCCAAGGACACCCAGCTAGAACTGTTGCACCGTGGCTCCGAACCCAGGCTGACTGTCAGGAGCCAGGGCTCCTAATCACTAAAAGTGAGTCTCACCACCCACCCATTTAAGCAAAGAAGGACACTCGCCTCAGAGTCTGGTGACCTGCATCCTGTTGCAACCTTTCACACCTACTAGCCAAATCATCTTGGAAAATGATTTGCCTCTGCAAGCCTCATCTCTAGAATGCTTCCTTGTCAAATCCCACAGTGGCTGTCCAGATTTCATAAGCTCACATCTGTTAAAATCTGTGCTTTGGAAATTGTGAATCACTATTCAAATACAAGGTACATTATTTCTGTTATAACTTCTAACCTAAACTCTTGACATTTCCCATCAAGCTGCATGAAACTGCTAAAGCTGACTGGCTGTCAAAGTTGGCCAACAGCTAAAGGAAAGGAGATGAGCTGCCTCAAATCTTCCACATAAGGAGCTACTTGGTGGTTGGTAAGGTTTCCACACGGAATATCTACTGCAGTTCTAGACCTGTCAAGTATGGAAAAGAGCTAAAAGTTGGGAATTTACTCAGAATGTATGCCTTCAAATCCTAGCACTTCTGGCCAAGTAACTTAACCTCTCTGGCCTCAGTTTCCTCATAATGTGAGAACCAACTCAAAAGGTTGAGGTGGACACTAAAGGTTGATGTGTATAAAGGACTTAGTGCACTGGTTGGCAAAAATAAGGATTCATTAAACGTCAGCTGTCATTTATTATTACTGTAATTAATACCATGACCCAGGTAAAAGTGACAAATGTAGACTGACGTAATTATTTCCATAAACTTTTTAATTTTAAAATTCTATCTTAATATCAAATGTATATATTTGGTAACCATCATTAATAACTTTTTTTTTTGCGACGGAGTTTCGCTCTTGTTACCCAGGCTGGAGTGCAATGGCGCGATCTCGGCTCACCGCAACCTCCGCCTCCTGGGTTCAGGCAATTCTCCGGCCTCAGACTCCCGAGTAGCTGGGATTACAGGCACACACCACCATGCCCAGCTAATTTTTTGTATTTTTAGTAGAGACGGGGTTTCACCATGTTGACCACGATGATCTCGATCTCTTGACCTCGTGATCCACCCGCCTCGCCCTCCCAAAGTGCTGGGATTACAGGCTTGAGCCACCGCGCCCGGCCAAGGTGAGGTTTTTATAAACTACAACTTGAAGACTCCTGGGTATAAACAGAAGCATGACTCCTCCAAGAAGCCTGTCTGAACTCAGCCCTCCCTTCTGGCTCCCGCAGACCCTGTGCTGTCTATGATGAGCCAAGTTCCTCCTTTGTGAGAGTCACGGTTCCCTCATTGGTTTCCTTGCCCCTGTATCTCCAGCACCTGGATCAGAGGAGCTGCTCGGAAGGATCCACTTAATGAATGAGTGTTAGTGTCTTACAACTCACAGCCTCGTCGCCTCTGCTCAGTGGGGGCTCAATAAATCCATACAAGGAACCTTCTGGCAGCCAGAAGAACTTTCTTCACTTGATCCAGGAAGTTCTGCCAAAGGAGCAAAACAATACTTACTCCAGGGCACGGGGCTGCTCGGCAAAGGGAGGTGTTCCTGGGGTGCAGGGAGGGGCTGTCTTCCAGGAATCTCTGCCACCTCAAGCCGCTGGCTGGACATCCCTGGGCAAATGGCCCAGTGGCCCCCGAGGTGTCTGACTGTGCTTAAACCTCCCACTCCCTTCCAGAACAGATTTGGCTTTATTCAGAACCATCTTATTTCAGCAAACCCTACCCCAGCTGCTATGCACAAAGCATGCTATTTACAAAGTTAACGTTTATAAAGTGTTCTGAGGGCCGTGGACAGGAGCTCGTGCACAAGTAGGACACTTTATAGACCAGCAAAAGTGACAAGAACCTCTCCGAACAGCTTCCAGTCTGTAAAGGGGCCCGAATGTGCACCAGGTAACATGAAGAGGTCCCAGAAGACGGAGATGGAAGAGAGCACTAAGAATGTACATTCAGGTGGGGGCCAGGGGCTCACACCTGTCATCCCAGCACTTTGGGAGGCTAAGGCAGGAGGATTACTTGGGCCCAGGAGTTCAAGGCCAGCCTGGGCAACATAGCAAGACCTTGTCTCTACAAAAAAATTTTAAAATTAGCCATGCATGGTGGCTTGTGCTCATGGTTCCGGCTACTCAGGAGGCTGAGCTGGGAGAATAGCTTGAGCCCAGGAGGCAGAGGTTGCAGTGAGCCATGATTGCACTGCTCCAGCCTAGAAAAAGGAACAAGATTCTGTCTTAAACAAGAAAAGAAAGAAATGGTCCAAGCATTGTGGTTCATGTTGAAACGCTTTGGGAGGCCGAGGTGGGAGGATTGCTTGAGCTCTGGAATTTGAGACCAGCCTGGACAACATATAAAGACCTCGTCTCTACTAAAAATCAAACAAACAAAAAACAACTTAGCCAGGTGTGGTGGCACAACCCTGTAGTCTTAGCTACTTGGGAGGCTGAGATGGGAGGATCACTTGAGCCTGGGAAGTAGAGGCTGCAGTGAGATATGATCATTCCACGACACTCCAGACTGGGGGACAGAGCAAGACCCTGTCTCAAAACAAAATCAAAGAAATGCCCTTCTAAGTGCCAGCCACATTCATGGGCATTGCATACTGACTGTTAAATGAGCACCTACTATGTGCCAAGCATTGTTTTAGGTCCTAGGTGCCCAGCAATGAACAAAAGCTTTCTTTCTAGTGGAAAGAGGTGGGCAAAGAGATAAATGAGTTGTTTCAAATGCAAATAAATGTCCTTTAAAAGAACAATTCAGGGATAAGGAGGAACTTGGAAGGAGCTTCTTGGTTGGGAAGTCCGTTACCTACTCAATCTTCACGACCACTGGATGTCCCTGTCCCCACTTCATGGAAGAGGAGGCTGTAGCTAGGAAAGCACCCAGACAGAAGAGCAGATTGTGTTAAGGGTGTACCCAGAATGTGTTTTAATCAAGGCTGGTAAGACACACAGACACGGAAATAACTGTCATGAAGGAAGAAGTTTATGAGGTCCACAGATGCCTAAAACAGGAAGCCTGGCACCCCATGCAGGGCCACACCAGGCAGCACCAGGGTGGGGCAGGAGGTAGGGGGAGTGGGGAAATAAGGGCCAGAGCCTTTATTGTGGCTTCCCCAGGAAGAAATAAGCAAGGCAGTGTAAGTAGGTTTAGGGTGAGCTTGTTTGAATAATTTCAGTGGCTCTGGGGGCATAGTGGGTTTCCCTTAGTTGTCTGATGCCAGGCTCTGGGGTGACTAGGGCAGGTGGATAGTGGCTAAGAGCATGAAACTTTACTAAAAGAGGCTGCTGGTGGTATGGGCTCTGGAGGGGTTGGCTTGTGTTTGAAAGTCATGCTCAGCGAGGTGCGGTGGCTCACACCTGTAACCCCAGCACTTTGGAAGGCTGAGGTGGGCGGATCACCTGAGGTCAGGAGATCGAGACCATTCTGGCCAACATGGTGAAACCCCATCTCTACTAAAAATACAAAAACTAACCTGGTGTGGTGGTGCACGTCTGTAGTCCCAACTACTTGCGAGGCTGAGGCCAGAGAATCGCTTGAACCCAGAAGGCAGAGGTTGCAGTGAGCCAAGATTGCGATACTGCACTCCAGCCTAGAGACAGAGCAAGACTCCATCTCAAAAAAAGAAAGAAAAAAAGGAAGGCATGCTCTCCAGGGACTTGTTCACTTTCTCCAGTCCAGGGAAGGAAAATCCTTCCAGGGTGGGTAAGGCGCTGAGATATCAAAGCATCAGGATACAGAAATCAAAAGACATGGATGATCCACAGTCCCAGTCTGGGGCTGTCCGCAGTCACCATGGGGACCTGGACCCCGGAGGACCCTAAGAGGGACCCTGCACCCTGGAGAGAATGCAACAGGTGAGTTTCGGCTACAAATGGAATTTCTTTTGTGCCACTCAAGATGTTCTCTTGGCATGGACTCATTAATCCTCATAAGCCTACAGACAGAAGAATAAAATAAGCTATAGAGAGGCACTGACACTGGGGGGCTGATGAGAGGGAAAAAGAATTTGTGGCAGAATACCTAAGAATTGTTTTATTTTCTTACAAATTCTCCTCCATTTCAATTCAGTTTGTTATGGAGGGTGGGAAGGGTGTCCTTGATTAAAACAACAAAAACACTGTTTTCAAAAATGTAGCTGGCTGGTGCCCATGTTGTTTTAATTTGCTGGGACCAGATTGTCCAGCCCTCATGGACTTGATCCCAGACAGGCCAGTTTGACTTATTCAGAGAAAAACTCTGTTTTTCAGCCACAAACTGTACCCCTAACCCTGGCCAAATATGTTGCAATTCCTGCTAAAGGTTCCAACAGTGGTTGTCCAGGAATCCTGAGCCCACGTTCTGAGCACCACCTCCAGACTCCCCTTGCATGCCCTTCTCATGCCACCAGCCCCTGGCAGAACCACCCTGCAGAGAGACCACAGAGCTGCTCTAGGTTTAGCCTTACATTTAAACAAGACAAGGTACAGGCATGTGGCAGGTATTCTCTAGTTGTTTGCTGAATGAATGAGTGAATGATTGGAGGGTTAGAGATGTGGATGAGTGGATGGGTGGATGGATGGATGGATGGACAGATGGATGCATGGGAGGATGGGTGGATGGGTAGATGGATAGATGGATGAAAAGAAAAACAAGTGAATGAAAAGGAGGGTGGGTGGCTGGGTGAATGGATGGATGGATGGGTGGGAATATGAGTGGATGGATAGATAGATGGATGAAAAGGAAAATAAATGGATGGATGGGAGGATGGCTGGATGGATGAATGGATGGATGGATAGTTGAATAGGTAAATGGGTGGATGGGTAGATATATGGAAGAGTGGATGGATGGATGGATGGAAGAGTGGATGGTGGATGGATGAATGAATGGATGGTGGATGGATGAATGAATGAATGAAGGACTGGCAGGGATGGATGGATAGATGGATGAATGTATGGTTGAATAGGTAAATGGGTGGATGGGTGATGGCTGAGAGGGTGGATGGATAGATGGATGACAGATGGATGAATGTATGTATGCATGCATGCATGCATGGATGGGTGGGTGGGTGGGGAGATGGGTGGATGGATGGATGGTCTTACTGATCATGAACCTTTTGCATTTCGGGATGAGCTTAAGAACTGAGAGACAAGGTAGTATAGAGATGAACGTGCTGGAGTTAGACAGATCTGAGACTCTAAATTAAATTAAAGTAGTATTTACTTTGTAGAGAAATCAAAAGAAAGATGATGTGTACACCGAGCATAGCACCTGACCAAGGAGGTGCTGGTGACTGTTTTCACGGATAAGTCTGTTGTAATCTAAAGGATACTGGCAAAATCATCTTCTGCTGAAAATGTCCTTACCCAACCCTATTCCCTGCAGATAGTGATCCACCTGCCTCGCCCTCCCAAAGTGCTAGGGTTACAGGCGTAAACCACAATATCTGGTCTTAAACAATAGTTTTTAATGCTAAAAATGCAATGTTAAAAAAAAATTACGGCCTGGGTGTGGTGGCTCATACACTTTATGAGTGAGCCACCAGCACCCAGCACTTTGGGAGGCCAAGGCGGGCAGATCACCTGAGGTTAGGAGTTCAAGACAAGCCTGGCCAGTACATATATATATATATATGCACACACAGGAAAAAGCACATGGTGATAAGTTTCAGGGACTTAATTTTTCCTTTATTTTTCTGTATTTATAAAGTTTTTTTACACTGAGCACATCCAGAAAACAAAGTTATCAGAATTCTTTTTCTGGATTGTTTGAAAGTTTATACAATGAACGTGAATTATATAATTAGAAAAGAATAAAGCTATTGTTACTGAGAATAAACTAAAACCAAGAAAATCTATGAAGCCTTCAGGTTGGTTCATATATACATCTTTTATACCTATTATGTACCAGGCACTGTACGGGAAATGAAAAAGATAAGGCGGCCGGGCACGGTGGCTCAAGCCTGTAATCCCAGCACTTTGGGAGGCCGAGGCGGGTGGATCACAAGGTCAAGAAATCGAGACCATCCTGGTCAACAAGGTGAAACCCCGTCTCTACTAAAAATACAAAAATTAGCTGGGCATGGTGGCCTGTGCCTGTAATCCCAGCTACTCAGGAGGCTGAGGCAGGAGAATTGCTTGAACCCAGGAGGCGGAGGTTGCAGTGAGCCAAGATCGTGCCATTGCACTCCAGCCTTCTTTGAGAAGAGCGAAACTCCATCTCAAAAAAAAAGAAAAAGAAAAAGAAAAAGATAAAGATAAAGGCTCCAATCTCTAGACATCCATGCTAATAGGTAATTAAGAGGCATCGTCCTAAGTTCTATGAGTACATATGTGGTGCTGTATGAGCAGAGAAGAAAGAATTTTTGCCTGGACTTATAGAGGGAAGGGAACAGGAGTGAGGTCTCTGAATCAGTGGTGCTGGAGAGGGCCTTGAAGGCAGAGAGGTAAGGACATGAAATATAGGCAAGGACTAGAGTCTCATCATGGAACAGTGAGAGACGCGGGGTCTCCAGGGATTCCTGAACTCAACAATGCTGTGAAGCCCTGGAATCACGGAGGTCTGAGAACCAGATGCAGTTCACAGACCTGTTTTGTTTGACCTCCATTGTTTTACGGCTTGAGACTATGTCTCATAAAACTCCAGATTCCTGGCTTCTTAAACATCTGGGAGTACTGTCCCAGTTCCTTCCAGGCCATGAGCAGCTGGAACTGAGAGGCAAGCAAGCCCTCGGACCCATCCCCCCTCCACTCCCTTATCTTACATCCAACCCCTGCAGGCATTGAGTTGGGGATTCCTGGTCTCCCCCAACCCACCACCCTTGTACAGATAAGGAAACTGAAGCCCAGCGAGATAGGCATCTTGTCCAATGTCGCTGCTGAGCCAGGCGCCTTCCCCGAAAACCAAGCCAGACTCGAAGTTGCTGCTTCTCCCCTTATGCGTCCCAATTAAACTCCTGGCCTTGGGTTCTCTGTGTAAAGAGAAAACATAATTCTAACCACCTTCGTGACTGATTGGCAATATGTTCATGGTGACTTTTCCTGCAGAGACACGTCAAAATATCACTGTGAGTTTGTAAAATAATCTTTACTTTAGAATTCTACTGTTCCTAGTCATTTTGCCCTTGAGGATGGCCGGTTGGCCGCACGGGGATGAGCATCAGGAGAGAACGGTGACCTGGTTTGCATCGCATTGCTGGTACACATGAGTCTTTAACACAGGCCTTCCACAACCTCCCGGCATAGCAGGTAGTAATTACCGCTCACTACTTCTCAGAGGAGGAAACGGATGTTCCAAGACATTAAATGGCTTGTTCAAGGTCACAAAGCTCAAGAATGACTGGTTCCAAAGCCCCCTGTCCTCTCCACCGTGCCTGGCTGCTCAGAGCCCAGGATGAAGTGATTTGGGTAGAGCGAAGTCGGGCCACATCTCTTAACCAAGTGGCCCGCCCTGGGCTTTGCACTTTGCCCTTTGGGCTCCTGAGTTCGGTTCAAGTTCTACCTGACTGGCTAAAAAAACCATTTGTTTCCAACTCTTTTTCTCTTTTCCGTCCCCACATTGACCAGAACAGCTCTCTTCCTTTGAAAAGGGCTACCTCCATCTCTTTCATTTGATTGTTTCCACGTCTTTGATTGTTTTGGAACAAGTCTGACGGTGGAGACGGAACAGGGAGATCACGAAGACAGTCTCTCCTTTAAAAAGTGACCATGATCTCACTTTCACGCCTCTTCCCAGCCCAGTGGAAACTGGAGCACCGCTCAACGAGACGCTGCTGTCACAGGATCCTGCTTACAGGCACAAAAGCTGGGAAATTTCAGAGCCAATCTGGGCCGGGGCGGCCAGAGCTCGTGAGCTGGGCTTGAAATGATTCTTAACCAGACTGCAGAGAAGACAGCGTCCTGCCCCGAGGCAAACAGGAAACCCCAGAATTTATAGACGACCCCGTTAAAAGGCAAATGTTTTGGAACAAATTGTTCTTCTTTTAAAGCCTTGTTTTCCACTAGTTTTTCTTTCTGGAGTCCAATCCGCCCCCCCACCCCCCACCCCCTCCTTTCCACCTTCCCGGTGTCCTTGTTAAACCGGGGCCATGGCGCCACCTGCTGCCTGTCGTGGGCAGCGGGACTCTGCCAGGCCCCAGCCCGGGGTCCTCCCCCCACCTCCCCTGTCCCAAAATGGGTGGGAGAGTGACTTTCTGGCTCCTGTCCGGAGGGTTTGTGCTAAAGATCACGTACCAAGCCCCAAGAGAACCGCTTCTGTAGTTACGTGACCTAAAGACTCATGGCAAACTCTTCCCCCATCACTTGTCCTCCGGGAGAGCCAGAGCTGGCTGGCAGAAAAAGCAAGTCAGATGGCATCACCGTCCAAGGCCAGATCTCCACTCCCTGCAAACCAGCTATGCCAGCTTTGGACAACCATGTCAACCCAATCAGCCTTGATTCCTTCGGTCCCCTCTGGAGCCACTTTGCTAGGTGGTATGGAAAATGGATATACATGTGCTTGGCCCATAGGAGGGGCTTAATCAATATTTGTATCCTTTCTCTCCTATTTGAAATATTGCTCATTGGGAAGGAATGGCTTGGGGGAGTCTTTGAGGCAAAGGCCAGACCTCAGAAAATTGGTATATTTAGGCCTGGCGCAGTGGCTCAAGCCTGTAATCTCCGCACTTTGGGAGGCCGAGGCGGGTGGATCACGAGGTCAAGAGATCGAGACCATCCTGGTCAACATGGTGAAACCCCGTCTCTACTAAAAATACAAAAAAATAGCTGGGCATGGTGGCGCATGCCTGTAATCCTAGCTACTCAGGAGGCTGAGGCAGGAGAATTGCCTGAACCCAGGAGGTGGAGGTTGCGGTGAGTCAAGATCGCGCCAAATTCCATCTCAAAAAAAAAAAAAAGGAAAATTGGTATATTTATCTCCTTATAACAATGTAAGCTTCAACACTTGGGTAGGACGAGGTGGGCGGATCACCTGAGGTCAGGAGTTCCAGACCAGCCTGACCAACATGCCGAAGTCCCACCTCTACTAAAAATACAAAAATTAGCCAGGTGTGGTGGTGCATGCCTGTAATCTCAGCTACTTGGGAGGCTGAGGCAGGAGAATCACTTGAACCAGGAGGTAGAGTTTGTAGTGAGCCATGCCACTGTACTCCAGCCTGGGCGACAAAGCAAGACTCTCTGTCTCAAAAAAAAAAAAAAAAAAAAAAGTAAGCTTCAAGAGGGTAGGCCACCCCAGTGCAGACAACAAGCCTCTGTAGGGAGTAAGGGAGTGCAGGCTTGGAGTCCTTACACTGCCGGTCCCCGCTCAGGAGCTAAGTGACCTTGGGGGAGCTCAGCGTCCTCACTTGTGTCTGGGGACAGTAATAGTAATCATACCTCAAAGGGCGGTGGTGACACATTGAAATGAGAGAGAGCACATAAAAAATTTAGCAATGGGACTTGCAGGTAGAAAGTGTAGGGCTGGAGAGACAACTCTACCTATAGTCATTATTATCAGATGAGCAGAGTGTCTGACTTACAAACATTTAATAAATATTTGAGCAGTGAATGAATGAAAACCTCATAGAATGTTGCTTAGTTCCAGTCCAGCCACCAACTTGCTATGAGACATGAAACACCCTGTGCCTGCTCTTCCCCATCCAGAAACCTCTGTTTATTGAGTATAGGACTCTCTGATCGGCACCTCAGTTTTCCCACCTGTCAAACGGGCATGACGTTCACCTTACCTGTTGCTCAGAGATACGGAGGGGATCTGTTAAGGCATATATGTGAAACTGCTTTGAAAAGTTTAAAGAGTAGCCTGGGCACGGTGGCTCATGCCTGTAATCCCAGAACTTGGGAGGACAAAGTGAGAGGATCACTTGAGTCCAGGAGTTTGAGACCAGCCTGGGCAACATAGCGAGACCCCTCTCTACATAGAAAAATACTTTTTAAAAAATAAAATATAAATATAAAAAGTAAAGGAAGGAAGGGAGTCTTTGTTTTCTTTCAGGGTGGTTCCATGTGCCTGGTGGCTTTGCCCTTCCCTAAGCGGGTGTCTGGGGTTCTCTGGAACAAACGGCATCCCTCCTGACACCAAGTGTGGTCATGTCCAAGCCCCAGTTCACTGGCAGCACATCTGGTGAGTTTGACAACACAAACCCAGGGCAAATTAACTCCTTCACTACTGGCACAAGCTGAGCATACTCCAAGAAGTGGGTTTTCCCTCTAGCAAAGCTCTTTTTCCAACCCAAAGGGCATATGAAAGTGCATGGTGGGTCTCAGGTGTGGTGACTAATTGGGGTGACTCATAGCTGGAGGGAGGCAGATCAGGAAGCAAAACTTAGACCAACTTGGACCCGATAGAGAGGTGTTTCAACCCAGTTCTCTGGGCCCTAGGGAGCCATAGAGGATTCATGAGCAGGGGAGAAAGATATCCTGACAGAGACTTCGGGCAACAACATGAAGGATAAATGACAGCTAGGACTACAAAGCTCCTCCTGCGTCATGTGATCTAGAGTTAGGGTGACCAACCGCCCTGGTTTGTCTGAGACAAAGGGAGTTTCTGGGACACAGGATCCTTGGTTTTAAAACAATAAAGTCCCAGGGTGACTTGGTCACCCTATTCCAGTGTAAATAGCACCTCCTGGAGTTGTACGATACAGTGACGTCGGCTCTATAATCCACACCTCCCCCCAGTCTCCTCTCTTGCCCTCAAAACTATCTCTCTCCTCTGTTCCATTCCCTCTCAGTTCTATTCTGCTGAGCTACAGCTAGTTTAGTGGATCAACACATTGGAATGGATTGCATGCATTTCCCATCCAGGTAATATTGTACATTTAAACAAAGGTCTCCTGTAGACAATGTTTTAATCCAATGGAGTGACTCTAACAGTTAAACGTTTAGCTCATGAGAGATGGGGAAGACGTGTGTAGGGGGGTCAGTGGGGGAGTTTCCATGTCACTCACATCACATCCTGTCAGCATCTACCTATTTTACCTGGCATGGAGTGGGCGCTGTCTTCCTGGATCTCAGTTCGCCAGCCTGCCCTGCCAAACAAGCTTGCAGGAGTCTGGGTTGCTTAAATATTCTGTAAATAATGCTGACTCCAGAACTTTGAAGAGAGACTCACAGAATCACAGCAATAGGATCACAGAATGTCATAGGAGAAACAGATGCTAGACATCATACAGTCCAGGGTCAGAAAATACACTGCACTCACGTTGCCTCTTCCCCCTGCTGTGCCCATGGCAGACATCACTAATCAATCATGACACTGTCTAGCTGAGCTTGTTTGGAGTCTTGGAATACTTCGAGGCATTCAGGGAAAGAGTTATCCATGATCTTGAATCTACTAGTTGTAGCTAAGGTTTATTGAATACACTTACTATATTCCTTTTCCCACATCCTTTTTAATTATCATCCCTTAAATCACCAACTGTTTGCCAGGCACTTTATATCAGGATTTCTCAGCTTCAGCATCATCGATTTTTTTTTTTTTTTTTTTTGAATAGTCTCTTGCCCTGTCTTCTGGGCTGGAGTGGAGTGGTGCAAGCTCAGCTCACTGCAGTCTCCACCTCCCAGTTTCAAGTGATTCTCCTTGCCTAAGCCTCCAGAGTAACTGGGATTACAGGCACCTGCCATTATGCCTGGCTAATTTTTTTTTTTTTTTTTTTTTAGTAGAGATGGTATTTCACTATGTTGGCCAGGCTGGTCTTGAACGCCTGACCTCATGATCCACCTGCCTCAGCCTCCCAAAATGCTGGGATTATAGGCATGAGCCACCCGCCTGGCCGAATTTTTTTTTTTTTTTTTTTTTTTTTTTTGACGGTTTTACAAGGTGTTTACCCGGGGGGTGTGGAGTGGCAAGATCACGGCTCACAGCAACCTCCCCCACCGGGGGTGAAGTTTTTCACAGGCCACCGCCACC
>CAUYOR010087625.1:0-18441 GCA_963573925.1 Callimico goeldii
GAAGGACAGTGTGGGGTAGGGGTTTGGGGAGGGATAACATGGAGAGAAATGCTAGATATAGATGATGGGGATGGAGGCAGCAAGCCACATTGCCATGTATGTGCCTATGCAACAATCCTGCATGTTCTTCACATGTACCCCAGAACTTAAAATGCAATTAAAAAATATATATATAAATGTAAAGCAGAGTGCAAGAGACAAAACATTTATTTTTGAAGAAGTAGTTAGCTTTTGAGAACTGAAGTCTAAATATAATACCAACTTCTGTTATCTGTATAAGGTGAAATTCTTTTTTGGTTCCTTTTTCTTCCTTGTCTACTGTTTATCAAGTAAGAAAGTTTCCTTCCTGGCCAGGCGCAATGGCTCATGCCTGTAATCCCAGCACTTTGGGAGGCTGAGGTGAGTGGATCACGAGGTCAGGAGATAGAGACCATCCTGGCCTACATGGTGAAACCCTATCTCTACTAAAAATACAAAATAATTAGTTGGGCATGGTAGTATGTACATGTAGTCCCAGCTACTTGGGAGGCTGAGGTAGGAGAATCACTTGAACCCAAGAGCCAAGATTGCGCCACTGCACACCAGCCTGGTGACAGAGCGAGACTATGTCTCAAAAATAAAGTTTCCTTCCTAAGGCGAACTATTCCAAATCCATTTTAAAAAAGGTTTTCATTTTAATTTCTTTTACAAATGATTTAATTTTATTTCCCATAAGCCTATTTCATTAAATTTGAGTCCTGGAAATTTAATTGAGTCCTGGAAATTTGATTTTAAAATATATATAATGTATATAAATACAAATGCTAAGCTTGTTATACTTCATTTTGTTTACCTTCACAAACCCCTGAAATTGTTTCAGTAGATGAATTACACAGTTATGTCTCCATTTGAATGATACTATATCTGCAATCAAAACAATTATATTCTAGACATTTAAAAATAAATGCAAAGTTATTACTCTCAAAAGTAGCTGGCAGAATGCTTATTTCCAATAGAGTTACAAGAGAAGCCTGGTTTACTTAACAGAATTCTTAGGTTATGTTTCCTAGAAGCAGAGGCTGAGACAAGGATTTAGATGCAGATTTATTGAGGGAGTGTTTTTCAGGAAAACAATTCTGTAAGACAGGAAGTGAAGCAGGAGAGGGAAGGTGAATTAGAGGGGAAAGGGCAGTACCCTGTGGTTTGAGGCAGCTCCCATCAGCTGAGGACAGTTCCCGGAGAAGGGAGGGAGTCATACTCACAGGAGCTGGGAGTGGGTGCACTGCCTCACGATGTGGACAGGGTTTATGGATCACATGCTATTGCGATAGACAAAAAAAACCTGTAAATGGCATAGTAGAAAACAGCCATGAGTTGCTTCCTTCTGGCCCAATCTAATATGACCTAAATTGTCAGCAATGGCTGCAGAGTGGGTAGGTCTAGATGCTCATTTTTCTACCATGGGATTATCAAAACCATATATGGTTTGAGGACCAGGGTAGGCCTCAAAGATCAGTCAGTACATATGTTGAGCAATGACTTATGGTAAGACCAGATTTCAAAGATGAGCTGGGACAATCAAATTTCTTAATTTGGATATTTGAAGTAGGCCACATTGGAAGCAGAAGCTAAGAGGCCACGATGATCTAATGTACAGGCTAGAGTTTTGAGGAAGGCAGATACTATGAGTTAGCAGCAATCTTGAGGTGGAAAAATGGCAAGCAGGCAGTGTAGAGCAACGAGGCCAATTGTTGAAGAAATGGAGAATGGGAGACAAAGCAGAAACCTAAAGGGAAGTTGAATCACATTGGTAGAGCACCGGACCAAGGAACTACAGAGTCCTGATGGTGAAATACTTCTGTTTTTTTTTTCAAGTAGGAGGGAAGATTTCAGAGTACGCTCAAGAAACACTGGACTAGATTGATGTTTGATTGCTCTCTAGGGAGGGTTGATACTGTTATTTGCATGACATAGTTTTGTCAATCATTAAAATGCATCTGGTATGCTTTAAAGTGGAATTGTTCTTGTTGATGGGAACCAGGGAATCCTGGAGGCCAGGATGCTTCTTCCAGAAGGAGAATCGTAAAGAAGAAAACTTTGAAAAAGACAGATGCAAAAGTGGAATTTTAAAGTTACAAGTAGTAGTGTCTGTGCTGTAAGCCTATTTACATAGTGATTGATTTTATTTTATTTTTTTAATTTGTAGAAGTGTAATTTGACTATTGGGTGAAGGGCATGGTTGATGGTTGGATTATACAATATTGTTTGGTAAATACCTTGAGAGAGATATAGAGGTATGCAAAGAATTCCAAGTGAAATCACAGGAAAGGTGCTTGCCAATCTAATTTCTGGAGGAGCAGAAACCAGAGAGAGACTCACAGGATGGGCAGGGATAGGCCTGGTGAAGAGGTAGAGAGTTCAGGTCATTGATTGGGACAACTGTGAAAAATGTTGGACTTGATTATGTCAAGGGTCTTGCTACCTTTGAGTCAATGGTTTTTTATAGTGCTCTTCTTGAATGTAAGATCTTAGGAATATTAATCTCCTTTAGCAGAGGGAGAGAGAATCTTTCATGCCCTGGTTCAGGGTGTAGTGAGGAGAGTTATTTTTACCAGGCTATAGCATCTCTAAACTACTGCTTAGGGAGGACAAGAACCCAATTATCACAACTCACCCTCTGTCACTTGTGAGAATATTCTATCAGTGCTATAAAACATAAAAGTTTTTAAGTCAAGAGGTGTGGTAAGCTCTCTAGAAATTGTTATATCTTCCATAGCATTTAAATGATCAAATATTTGATCTAAAATCATCATATGTACAAACGTGTATAAGTATTTATGTGTATGTGAATACATATCCATAGACTCACTTGTAGGAGGTCAAGAGAATCTTAGACATTCTTTGTTTTTGCATTTGCTCTTTGCATTTAAGCTTTGATCATTTGATTTCCTGAACATGGCATGAAAAGAGGTTTCAAGATAATGAAGGCTACAAATATATATAAAATGATAAAACAACAACAACAAATATAGGGTGGGTAGATTGAAAACAATCACATAACATAAAAACCCCTTATTGTATTTAGCATTTTTTTTTTGTGGGCATCTAATTGTGTGATTAGAGAACATTTAATATAAATGCAGCAGAAACATCTCAGTCATCAGTGATCTACCTAGCTATGAAATTCTTGGATTCCTCTTGACAGCACTGTCTAAATCTACTACAGATATTTCTTTCACCCTAGATTCTGAACAATATCTAGGAGATAATTTCACAGTTTCTGGTGCTAACAGCACTAATCACAGATACTTAGAGAATCTAAGTTGAAATTTTTCTCTGTTCCCACTGACTGTTGTCAAAAACGAAGTACAACCACTACAAGAAAAAGTATTAATCGGATCAGTTCAAGGTCAGAACTTCAATGGAATTCTCTAAAAATCAAAACAGTGTGCCCCTAATGTGATAATATGTAGTTATAAACAGAGCTTTGTGGGTTTATGCCATCAACTGCTTTGCAAAATCTTGCCAATAATTTTATTGCCATAAAAACTGGAGAGTTGATTAGTGGGTTACTTGAAGCTGTAATCTTAGCCTTTAGTGGATTTATTTAAATCTAATTTAAATGGAGTCCCTTAATATTTATTTTAACAAAAGTTTACTTAGAAATTTAAGATTAGAAAATAGTTTCAAATGAGTACTGCTGAAACGAAAAGTAGTTGGATATGTGGCATTTTTCCAAGGTGGTCATATTTCCCTCAAGGCCAATTTGTCACTGATGAAGCATCTGTCCAAAATCATTCATCTGTGTTTTGAGAACCTAGGATCAATCAAACTCTCTGTTTGCATAGTCAACTATTGTTTTCTGAGTAAAGATGGATGTGATAGGTGAATATAATATTTTAGGTTTAACTTAAACGATGTCTATTTTTTTCTGGAATTAGAAAAATACCAGGGTGGTATTTTGGACTTTTGCCTTATCTCACAATTAAGTGCTTATTGAAAACTCAGAAAAGAAATCACTTCAAGGGTATTTAGAAGTCATATGAATTTCTTCATTTTGTGCAGATGGCACTTTTTAATGTGATTGTTGTTTGAATATACTGGTAATGATGGAGCTGGATATTCATGAAAATAAATACTGAAGATTCATCTATTTTGACATTTTTTTGAGGCACCAAAATCATAGTGTCATTCTACTGTTACTACATACTCTATATCACCTAGATCATCTTCCCCATTTATCCATAGACATATATGGAGCATACTGTGCTAATGTATTCATAAACTGAAAGTTTTAGCCTTCACTAATAAAGGATATATAACTTTATGATGGAATCTCTAGAAAAAGATATGAACTACATGTTAAGCTTTTTACTTATTTGTTCATTTATTTACAAAACATTAATTGAACACCTGCTCAGTTTATATTGCATTATAGTTATTTGTTTAATGATTTATTTCTTACCAGACTGTGGAAAACTTCTATCCCTGTGGCTGGATTAATGCTAATACTTAGTAAACTTTGTATAAACATTTGACACATAAATAAACATAAATGTTCGGAAATGATTCTTTAAAACGAAGGGAAGAGAGATACTTAACATTTTTAGCACATAGTATATAGTATATGTTAGGTTATTTGTTAATCAATTCAAGTATATTATCTTCTTTGTTTTATTCAATTATTACAGCAATTATTTGAGGAAGTAAGAACATAATAGAATCAGAGAGATTTAATGATTTGTTCAAAGTCATTGGATTGGGAAGTCAGAGCTGGGAGTTGAACTTATCTCTGTATGAACCCAAGGTCCGTGTGCTTAGATTGCAACAGTTGGCTGCCACACACAAACTCTTACCACTCTATCAGGTTAAATAAGAAAGAACTTATTTGACCACTGTGTTACACTAAAAAGGAAATCTAGTAAATTGATATTTTCTTTTTTTTTACAGTAGCCACTGTTATGTATCCTTCTTAAAATTGAGATGGAGGAACAGTAAGGGTCATTATTTAAAAAGTTCCATTCAGAAAGGATATAAAGCATACATTTTGATAGTAAATATAGGAAAATAAGGAAATATTTGAAATTGGTATGCTTGGATACCTAGAAGCATCAGAGCACAAAAATGATTAAAACTTAGGTGAATTAATTTAAGTGTCTTAGATGTATGTTATGCAAAACAGCACTATATTACATTTGAAACTATTAGACTTCAGAATATCAGGCATAATCTAACAAAGGCCCATTCTAAGAATTTTTAAAAACCAGACCCTAGACTTACAAGATTGAAAGCAGAGAGGTTACTTAGGTGGGTTGTACAATTTTCCGGAATGAAGAGTACTTGGAACAGGCTACCACTTGGGTAGAAGTGAGTACATTTTGGGTGTATTTTGAAGAATCAATGAGTTTCACTGATAGATTATGGCATGTGAGAAAAGGAGTTAGGATAATTCTATAAATTTGGACCTAACTGGAGGAATAAAATTGCCATTTACTAAGAAGAATATTGGGGAGAAAACCATGTTGAAGGTAAGGAGAATCAAAGTTTTGAACGTGGCAAGTGTTAGGTGCTTTTTAGACATCTAAGTGCAGAAGTTGAGTAGATACTTGCATATGTGAGTCTGGAGATTGGGACTAGAACTGCACATTTAGGAATCACCAGATCATGAAAGATTTTTAAACTGAGGCCTGGATGAGAAGAGCAGAGCTCTGAGGGTTACCAAGGCATTCTGACCTTCAGAAGGTGGAGCAGTAAGAGGGTCCAGCAAAGGATCTTGGGGAAAAGCGGTCAAGAAAGTAAAAGACTTGTAGTGCCTTGTGTCCCAAAAGTGAAGAAGAGTTTTGGTAGAAGGAGTTAATATTATTAAATGCTGCCAGTGGACCACATAGGATGGAGACTAGTGATTAGGTTTATTGCTGAGGAAGTCACTGGTACATTTGACTGGAATAGTTTTGATGCACTGGTATTAAGGAAAACCTGTTTGAAATGGGTCCAAGAGAAAACAGAAGGAATGGAGAAAGTGGGTATAGTCAACTCCTGAATTTTCTTCTAAAGATAATTGTTTATTGGAGGATGTAAGGTGATGGGAAAGGTTTCCTCAGTATTAGAGATATTATAATGTCTTTGTATACTCATGAGACTCATTCAGCAGAGAATATATTGAAAAATCAATATTGGAGGAGAAGGAAGATAATTTCCTGGAGTGAGGTTCTTCAGTGAACAAGAAAGCATGCAGGCTACTGCCTAAGTGGAACATTTGGTCACATAAAGAAGTGTGTATATTTTAATTTTAGCTATTGTAACAGGAGAGGAACAGAGTATATGAATTCAGACGTGGGTGAGTTGGTAGATTTGTGGGTGTGACGATGTACACATTCTCTTTTATTTATATTTTCTACATAAAATGGAAGAGTTTATTCAGAAAGAAGGAGATGCTCTGAACTAAGTTGGGGACCCCCACTCCTCCCAAATATTTTGCATGTTGAAATCCTAACCTCCATTGTGATAGTATTTGGAATGGGGTGTTTGGGACATAATTAAGTTTAGGGAGGTCATGAGGTATGGGCCTTCATAATTGGATGAAGTGCTCTTATGAGAGGAAACACCAGAGAACGTGCCCTCTCTCTGCCACGTAAGGACACAGGGAGGATGAGGCTATCTACAAGCCAGTACAAGGGTCCTCACCAAGGAAGCACATTAGTCAGCAACTTGATCTTTGAATTCAAGCCTGCAGAAGTGTGAGAAAACTAATTTGTTGTTTAAGCCACCCAGTCTGTGATATCTTGTTATGCCAGCCTAAGTAGACTAAAAAAGAAGAAATGTTGGAGATTTTAGGAGAAATTATGTAAAAGTGATATAGGAGAATAGTGAAGCGAATTGACCAGGAAAACGTACAGGAAGTGTGGCAGGCAGTTCTGAGGGCTTAGAAAGGATTTTTATTTATAAACTTGGACTGTTCCGCATGGTTTCAGGTTTGATTCTGGCCCTATTCAGCTACTTTAGTGCACAGAGAACAGTGTTGGACAAGGAGGTTTGAGTTATTGGAAATAATATGATAAAGAGAAAGAAGAAAAAGGATTTAGGGTGTTTACAACCATCTGGTAAGTGTGGTATATAAAGATCATGTTAATGGTGGTAATATGCTAATAAAAAATTATGAGCATGAAACATGTATACTCCATTAAAAATTCTGGGAGATGGGGTGGGTTTGTAATCTGTCAACTTGGCTAGGCTCAACAATATTTCCCATAATTCCCTTCCTTGTATATTTCCTGTTAGAGTAGGCCACTAGAGAATGTTCATAGGATGTTTGGGGAGTGGAAATTAAACAGAAACCATTGTGGTTCATACACAGTGGGGCTGTTTTGGATCTTGGTTTGGACAGCAACTGGGTTTGCAGCTTTAATTCTTTCTCCTGGATATTCCTCCTCTTCCTCCTCCTCCTCTTGGCACGTGTGTGTCTAGCTACATGAAGGGTGCCAACTTTCTGTGCAGAACACTACATTATCAAGATCATAGGCAGTGATTTTGGTGTGAGTTTTATTCTTTCCTCATGGGTTCCAGCTCCTCCTTGTGCATTCTAACTTGTCCTTGATCTCCCTGCATTACATCTATTTTCTGTCCCCAACTTTCTGCCCTGCAGACTTCAAGCTCCAGCATCAGAAGGAAGACAACAGATTTCCAAACACTGCTGAGCGAGCTCCCATGATTGTGTAAGATCCAATCCTGATACCACGTCCCTTATTTTACATGTGGTGGTTCTGCTTCTCCGATAGAATTCTGTCTGATGCCAGAGATTGCATGCACATGTCATGTTGTAAACTAAGAATGTTAACTATTGTACAGGTGTCAATTCTCCCTAAAAGCAGTTAAGAATTTAGGAGTCCTGAAATCCAGTTGGTTATCTCCTAGAACTTAAAACATCAGTTAGAACAGTTTAACAATAAGTATGTAACAGAGCACAGAAAATCTCTGCACTGAATCCCTGAGGCTGCCTGGCAGGAGCATAAGGCTGGAACATATGAATAGCAGTGGCCAGGTTCTTTACCATGCTTTGAAGCATGACTTAGTCAGGTTGTGTGAAAGGTCAACAGTGAGAAAATCAGAAAGCAAGATGTTCGTTTCAGATGGCAAGAATGAACTGGAATAAAACCATAGTTACAGCTAGCACATATGGCATATCTATGTGTGAGACACTCATTTTCTAAGAGCTACGCACATACTAGCTCATTTTATCATTACAATAACTCTATGAGATAAGTATTATTATTTCTATTTTACATACTAAAAATGGAATCCGAGTTTGAGGAACTTGCCCCAGGCCCCACAAGTAAGTGGCAGTAAGGTCACACCAGAGAATAATAGAGGTTAGAACTTGTACCCCACCCTCTTCTATTTTTCTCCCTTTTGATTTCAGCTCTGCTATCTGAGAAATTATCCTGGTAAAGGCAAGCAATGGAGTAGCTCAATACCCACAAGATACTCTTTAGAACAGAGGTCTCCAAACACCTGAGCTCTGCCTCCTGTCAAATCAGTGGTGGAATCAGCTTCTCATAAGAGCACACACTCTAAATACTAAGATTGATGGATGTAAGTACTAGATCCCTGCACATACAATCTAGCACTTTTGCACAATCTATGAAAAAACTGTCTTCCACAAAATTGGTCCCTGGTGCCAAAAATGTTGGCCACCACTGCGTTAGAGGAAGGTAGCAGTAAGTAAGCTTGTAACTAAGTGAATGTACTTGGACCGTTGAAGATGGAGGAAAATCAACTCCATGGGCAGAGCCAGGAAAGACAAGTAAAAACAATTGACCCTGTCATTAATCTTTTGCTTGACTATTAGCATAAGGCTGGCAGAATGACCTGGCAGCAGGCTATTGAGTGAAACATGTTAAGGAGCAAGAACCAAAGACAAAAGTTGTTTAACATCCTGACTTTATGTGTGTGGCATTTTAGTGCACACCAACATAAGGACACTCTTTAACTCATTATCATGCTAAGGTGGATAGTCAGATCAGCAATTAGAATAGGGAGGGAAGGATGTCACGCTGCTTCAGGCCTGTACCCACGTGGTCTTACTGTTGAAAGATAAAGCAGCATCAATGGCTGGAACATACTGCCTCTGTGCAGTAGGGAAATAGTTGGGCAGGGATTTAAGGGATTATCATTTTTCATGAAAGTCCTCGTAAGATTTTTAAACCTTCAATCATCTGCATATATGTCTCTGATAAAAGAGTATGCACTAAAAGTTAGAATAGAATCCAATACTTTGCCTTTCAAATTAGCAGAGACTTAGTAAGCCTGGGATGAAAACACTAGTAAGTGTGTGATGGAGTGCGCCAGTTATTGCTGCTGGCAGAGTTAATCAGTATGACCTTTCTGGACAGCAATTTATCGGTATGTATGAAGTCTTAAGAAAGCTGATGTTCTCTGAACAGTAATTTCACCCTGGAGAATCTACCTAAATAAAGTAATCCCAAATATTGAAAAGAGCTTCAGAGCTAAAGAAGTTTAGAGGGTCACCATTAATAACTGTGAAAAACTGGAAACACTATCCAATCATAAATAAATGAACCATGGTATATCCACTCAGTAAAATAGTAAATGCCACTAAAAGCATTGACAAAGATTATGTAATAACACGGCAACTACTAATGTAAGAGTGAGTGAAACGAACAGAACATGAAATCATGTATGCCATATGTAAGATATATATATTATAAAGACACAAATATATATTTTTTAAAGTGCACTTTTTTTCATCAAAGGATTAGACGACAAAGACCACAGTTGTTAGCAAAAAAATACTTGAAGGTAGCTGGTAGGAAAATTGTTTTCGCTGCTTTGTTTCTACTTTTATGAATTTTCAAATGTCTGTTAATGTTTCAAATGAAAAACTTAAGGAAGTTATTTGCAATGACAGTAGTGTAAATTCAATTTTCAGAAAGAAAGGGAAACTAATAAATAAACCTAACCCCCATCAGCCCAATGTCATGAAAACCAAAGTCAAGTCCCCAAAATTCAAAAATGTAATTTAATGTTCTCCTATTGTAGCTGTTAAAGGAATCGATTTCAAAGTAAAGCCCATAATAGAACCTAAAATAAATAAATGTTCTAGATATATAGCACAGCTTGGTTTATTTTGACTCAGTTGGCTGAAAAACTTTTTTGTGATTAACCTGCATGGGCAAGCAGAAATTTAACCTGAATCTTTGGTCAGGTTGCATCCATCTTGCTTATTCCACTGGAACAAATTAATATTGTATTGGAAATGGTGGGGTGGGAAGTGAGGAAAAATTACAGACAAGTGTGTTTTATATTAGAGACTCTTCTAGGCCATGGCCTCAAGGTAGATTTACTCATTGGCATGACTACTCCTTTGCAAAACTGTTTATGATCCAAAAGCAATGGTGTGTGTGTGTGTGTGTGTGTGTGTGTGTGTGTGTGTGTGTGTGTACCCACACCAGGTTTCTTTAGGTTCTCTCAGGAGATGACAGCCAGGGCTTCTAATTTGTGACCCACTAACATATTTTTTTTTAAGTTCTTCTGAAGGACTGATTGTTATTAATGCATAGCTCTTCTGAAATGTTTAAAGCCCCATAAATATCAGTTTTTGGTTTTTGCCCTAAAACTAGGCTTTTAGTATATGTGTGTGTTTGTATAAAGTTTAGGAAAACTAATACTTGGATATATACATGTAAATTCCATGGACTTGCGAGATGCTATATGTAATTTTACCTTGGTTTAAAAGTATCTCCTCCCTTTCCAAATGTGAAATTAGTTATTCTTTATTATGAAAGATAACAGAAAGTATAACAGGATAGTTCTGATTATGCATTTTGGACCTTTGAAAATTTTTGAAGACAGACACATGTAACAGATCAGGTTACTGCATTTGCTCTTCTTTTTCTGCATTCCCAGTGAGATAATTATATTATGGGAATTTGTACATTCTGTCTATGCTGACACTATCAACTATTTTTACTTTCAAATTTGACTGCTGCCTTCAGCATTGTGCAACGTTTGGCTAATATCACGTTTTGGCTGCATCAGGAGTTTCTTGTTATACATTATTGCAATAGATTTTGTTATTGATTCCAGATATGTTTATATGTCTTTCTTGTTCTCAGTTTCAGGACGTTAATCTGTCTCGCATCATTCCTTTTCTTGTAGAAAGGAATCTAGAAATCCTCGAGAGTCTAATAAAACTGCCACTTTTTTTAGAGAGAGCTGAATGAAGTTTTTGGAGAGAAAACTACAAACTGACTCAACGGGAAACCTTGTTTAGGTATGAAAAATTGCAGACAAATATAGACGTATTTTTATACATAATCTCTTTCCATTGTTGCTGAGAATCGCAAGTTAAAACAGTGTTCAATGGTAGGCTTTTAAGTGCATAAAAAGCATCTTATACAGACTTCTGAAGTTGAAGCTAGCTCTATGTTTGACCATTAAAAGCATAGCCTGGCAAAAGTGGCCAGTACAGTAGCTTTTATTTTGCTTCGGCTAATCAATTATAAATGGAGGAGTTTATCATGAAAGTTGTTCCAGTCAACCAGGTTTTCACACACACAAAAAAAATTAATTTTAATCTCTGTCTCAATATAAGCAATGCATGAATACATGTGAATGATTGGACATAATCTAAACAGTTTTATCTCCTATCACTCCTTTTAACTTTATTTAGTTGGGGAGACCTTTCCTCTATTAGTGAAAATTTAGCAGATTCCAAAATGTTTATGCTCACACTTAAGGTACGGAGTTACTGTAAGAGATAAGATATAGTCTTAATGTATGATTTCAAAAATGATCCAGAGGAAGATATTAATTAGCACTTTAATCAAGAGTAAAAGGTTCCAGTTCTGTAGATGGCCGTCTGGGGGATTTGCAGAGGAGGAAGAAAAGCTTATTAGCACCCCTTTACTTGGCCTGTACTCTAGCTGTAATTCTAGATTCTGCCAGGGAAGAAGGGAGAAAAAGAGGGAAGTTCTTTCCTAACTGATGATAGGCACTGTCATAATCTGACCTCTAACTCTGTAGGTGTTTGCAACTAATGCTTTTTCTTGTGACTGTTTTGAAGACCTGTGACTGACCTTGTCCAGCAGCAGCTCCCACAGCATAGGTAATGTCTCTCTTCCCCCCTCAGCCCTGGTACTGGGACCCTCTCCATAGGGCTGACCCAAGTCCTTCTGTGCTCTGGGCAAGCTCTCTCCCCAATATGCCCACATCTGGTCCATGGGAAACACACATCTTTGATTTTTTACCAGTGGAAATCTAGTTATATCACAACCACGGGCCTCTCCTTTTTATTGTCCCTGCATGAGCCATTTAACTTTCTCAGTCCATGTTGTTGCCCCTGCAGAGAATATCAGCCCCTCAAGTGAAGCCCTTACTTGCATTGAGATGTGTGGGCAACACACTTTTGGGGAGTAGAGGTGAGGCTCAAGCCCAGCTTTTCCTATAGAAACCTTTGCTACAACATTCTATTTCATTCTGTGCATACGGTCACCTTTTTTTTTTTTTTTTTTGAGACAGAGTCTTGCTCAGGCTGGAGTGCAGTGGCGCGATCTCGGCTCACTGCAACCTCCACCTCCTGGGTTCAAGTGATTCTCTTGCCTCAGCCTCCCTAGTAGCTGGGACTTCAGTCACATGCCACCACACCCAGCTAATTTTTTATATTTTTAGTAGAGATGGGATTTCACCATGTAGGCCAGGATGGTCTCCATCTCTTGATCTCTTATTTGCTCACCTCAGCCTCCCAAAATGCTGGGATTACAGGCATGAGCCACAGTACCGGCCTGTTGCTTTTTAGTACATCCTTACTCTATCTCAGAAGCTCAAGTTTGGAAGCAGTTTTTGAATATTTTATTTGTGAATCCTGCATTTTGTTTGGGCCTTAGCTTTGGCATGTAGCATCTTTGTGATGAAGTTTAAGACCTGATACCCCTCAAAAATGGCACTTTGGCATTTTGAGTATTTTAAGCCAAAGGGATTTGAGAAAACAGCAAAATCATCAAGGTCTCTCTGCTGTACCCTTTGCCCCTTGGGGAAGGTCATAAAATCTACCAGGGATTTTCTGACCTTCTCCTGAAGCAGACAAGACACTCATGTGAGAGGTGCCCTCCCTCTACCCAAAGGAAAGAAGCATCTTAACCTCCAAATACAGAGATGCCAAGGATAATCTGAACAGGGCTTGCTAAGATTCCCCCAGGTAATTACTATTAGATCCTACTCTTTGCTCTATCGTATTGTTCCCAAACTCTCCATTCTTCATCACACCTTCTATAAAAAACACTCAGGTTTAATAGTTTCTTTGGGTCTTCATTTCCTTATGAAAGCTCCTGTGTCACATAAAACTTATATTAAATAAATGTGTATACATTTTTCTTGTTAAGCTGTCTTTTGTTAGAGGGGCCTCAGGCATGAACCTAAGATGGTAAGAAGGAAAAATATTTTTCCTTCCCTTTAGTTGTCTGGGCCAAAACTTGCAGTGAACACACAGTTAAACTGATGTGAACTCCAATGACAGTCATGTTACTTTGATCTTAGACTAAGATTTCCAAATAAAATACAGGACATCCATTAAAATTTAAATTTAAGATAAACAATGAACTATTAATATACACATGTCCCATGCACTATTCAAAAATGCATTGACTAAAAATTATTCATGTTTATCTGAAATTCAAGTTTATGTATTCTGTATTTTATTTGCTCAATCTGGCAACTTTATCTCAGCCAAAGCCCTGTACATGCCAATGAAAGACATTTTGATGAACATTTCCTTATCTGCAGGGTTTCCTGTATGTAAATGTATAATACCTTTCATGATGAACAGTTACCTAAAGTAGGTAACTGTTCATCAAATCTGTTTTGATGGCAATGGGCATGGTGCTGCTTCTGGGTATGTAGTATTCGCCATTTCCCGGCTACTAATTTGTTTTGTACCTCAACATGTATGTAAATTTTGAGGGCAGAATAAAGCCTGTTTTCTATTACCCATGTTGAGGCTTGGTTTGTGGAGGATTCTAATATGTTTTGGTACAGGAAATAAGCTGTTTGTTCTGCTGTTAAACAATTTTTAATTGCTTGCGTTTATGCTTTAACTTAAATACTTATAATGTTTCCTGTAAGGAGTTCAAATACATTAGAAAAGCATCAGTTAAGGCTATTTGATTCTTGTGTTGATATTGTTAGATATTGTGCTATGGTCATACTTTTAATAATAATGGGGTTGAGCAATGAAGTTACAAAAAAAATCAGAGTTAGGATGTTATTTACCAAATTAAAGTTTCTATTTAATATTTTTATTCTACATTAGGAGACTTATTTAATGACACAAGCTTTGGGAGATGGGGTCATTTTTCAGTTCAAAGTTTTCTTAAAATTTTGGAATTTTGTGGTAGACAGAGAAAGAGATGCTTGAGAGGATGCCTTGAAGATGGGATCCTTCTTAGCTGCAAATTCTGATAATTTTAGTAGAAAACATGGTGAGGAAAAATTTTAATGGAAATTCTTTACAGCAAATGTTTCTAGTGGATAGCTAAAATTACAGTTTTCTTTCAAAGCCTTAGAATCTCACTGGGATGACTTTTATTTCTAAACTTAAGAAGATAGGGCCTCAATTAAGATTTGGTTGTGTTTGTGAGAAAAGCATAGAACAGAACGGAAAAGAACTACCTTAAGAAGCTAACATGAAAAAAATTACATGATTTCAACATTTTATGTCACTACAAATTCAACATGAGCTAATGGTGTGAGCATACTGGATAAAATTAATATTGGCAGGCAATAGTGGAAGTATATTGGTATGACCATTTCTGTGTTCATTTTGGAGTCAAGTGGAGGATGTGAAAAGATTCACTGTATCTTTGAGAAGAAGATATTAAATAATTAGTAGATCATTAGTCTGAGGCTATCTACATAGTTTGAGTTGCTAAGTAGCAAACTACAACCTAACTTAGGAATATAACAAAGAGCCGAGTTTCAGCCATTTACATGCTGACAACTTATTGCACCATGCCCAAATAAGGTGATGTCTAACTAAAGAATCAGGTGATTTCTCTACTTTGCTTCTGTGTCTAGCCTATAAAAGCTTGCTGCTCACTCTGCTAGGCAGAGCTCTTTGAACCTCTTCTGGTTCTAAGTCCTGCCCAATTCATGAATTATTCTTTGTTCAAATAAATATTGCTAAAATCAATTTCTCTAAAGTTGCTTCTTCATAGTTTGGCATCAGAAGTGGGATATGAAGGAGATTTTCAGTGACCCAGGGAAGGTTTCCACTAGACCCATCATTCTTTCTCAGTAACTGGAGGTCATGGGTAAGTTTTTTCTTCGATTCAAGCTCTGCTTGAATTTCTGTTTAATGTTCTGACTTAATTTGGACAATTCTTTGACTGAACTGGGTTCAGGATTGGATTAGATCCAACAAGGAAAATGGACTGAGACCACTAGAAGACCTTCAGCAGAGAAGGTTACTAGAAGACAGGGAATCATGAATTCATTTGGATCCAAGGAATCTATAACTCCTCAATCTGGAATTCTGGCCAATTTCATGTACAAGAATTATGGACCCAAAACATGCTTCTCTAGTGAGATGAGTGCACCTTATCAAAGATAACTTGGAATTACAGTAGAGAAACTCCTTGCAAAAGGCAAACAGACATGTATTTTTATAGCTACAACAGCTACAGGGACCAAGAGGATCTCCATGTATGCATTCTAAGCCAGGGTTCCCCAGACTCCAGGCCATGGACTGATACCAGTTTGCGGCCTGTTAGGAACTGAGTTGCATAGCAGGAGGTGAGTGGTGGGTGAGTGAGCATTACCACCTGGCCATCTTCTGTCAAATCAGTGTAGCATTAAATTCTCATAGGACTGCAAACCCTATTGTGAACTGTGCATATGAAAGATCTAGGTTGTGTTCTCCTTATAAGACTAATGCCTGATGATCTGAGGTGGAACAGTTTCATCCTAAAACTATCCCCCACCCTGTCTGTGGAAAAATTATTTTTCATGACATCTGTCCCCAGTGCAAAAAAGTCGGGGACCACTGTTCTAAACCAAATCAAAATGCCCCAAACTATGCCCTATTCTCTGAGATGTCTTCCTTTATTGTAAAATAACCAGACCACTGGAAAATAAATTGTTCATGCTTACAATGGCCATCTGATAGACATTCTTCCTTTGGCCTGGACTATTTCCCCACTAGAGGAAGCTCCCAAGGGCTTGATTCTCAGAACAATAATTAACCAATCCCTCCAAGAAACAAAACAAAACAAAAAAACTGAAGAATATTTCTGCAATTGGGGTTTCAAATGAAGTTCATTTTCAGAAAAGTATTTATAAAAATTAGTCCTCTGTTTTCTCTAATCCTGTTCTCCCATGGGAACCTCTCTGACAAATGCCATGTTCTGCCAACATTGGCTTTCTAGTTATCATCGTCTTTGCTATACCCCAAAACCCTTTCTTGCAAAACAAACAAAAAGTAACCCATCTCTGACAATAAGGCAAGATTAGAAGTATCCATGCTGAGTGCAGGCATAGAAAAACTGCTTGTTCTATTCATTAGTAGACTCAACCCTGAACTTAGTTATCTAGTTAAAAGCACAAGTTGGGCAGGGAAACCATTGATCCAGCTGAATTAGTCTCTAAAATTTGCCTTTCTGGCATTAGAACTTTTTTAGCTTGTTATTTTGAAACCCTTGTGTAAGAGAAATTTACATCTATAAAGGAAATCTCCATTTATAAGAGAGTCCTCTTTCTACTGTAGAAAGAGAGACTGAGTGACTAGAAACTCTTACAATTGAGAAGGCATTAGCTTAAATTTACATAAAAGCCTTATCCTCCTTGGTTTAAAGATGCTTTTCTGGCCACCGTTTATTTATTTATTTATTTTTTTTTGAGGTGGAGTCTCACTCTGTTGCCCAGGCTGGAGTGCAGTGGTGCAATTTCAGCTCACTTCAGCTGCTGTATCCCAGGTTCAAGTGCTTTTCCTGCCTCAGCCTCCTGAGTAGCTGGGACTACAGGCATGTGCCACCATGCCCAGCTAATTTTTGTATTTTTAGTAAAGACAGAAATTCACCATGTTGGCCAGGCTGGTCTTGAATTCCTGACCTCAGGTGATCTGCCTGCCACAGCCTCCCAAAATGCTGGGATTACAGGCATGAGCCACTGCATCCAGCCCACCTTGTTTTAACTGGACCTTTACCTACACTCTTGTTTCATGGTTTAGGCAAATGGCGGTACTTAAGCCTGAAGTCTAAGCTCTATGCCTTTGAGATATAAATGTTCTACCTTGTCTACTCTAGAACCTGATAGCTATCACTTTAAAATTTACGTTTAGGGGAGATGACTCATTAGAAGGACTAAAAATAGATATTTAGAAATTGGATAAAGATTTCCCACAAATATTGGTAAACAGTTTCAGCCATCAGGAAGTCTTATTTGATTATCTAGAAATACAATTTGGCTTCAGATCTTCTTTAATAAATGAGTGAGCTTTGTATTATTGTACCAGACACATCACTAAAATTATAAAATAAAAGCTATAAGATCAGTTTCTATGTGTTTATGTATGTCTGAATTGTTGATGAAGAGTCAAATTCTGTAAAATATTTGAATAGATTTATTCATCATGACAAAGCCCCTCAGGAGATCCTGAGAACATGTGCCCAAGATGGTCGGGGTACAGTTTTGTTTTATACATTTAGGGAATATGAGACTTCAACTTGAAGTAGGGGCTTTCAGGTTATTGGTAGATTTAAGATTTTCTGGCTGACAATTGGTTGAGTTTATCTAAAGACCTGAGGTCAAAAGAAAGGAAATGTCTGGGTTGTGGATATCAAAGTTTTGTCATGCACATGAAGACTCCAAATGGCTGGCTTCAAAGAGAATAGATTGTTAATTTTCTGATAGGAAGCATTTACAAAGATATTTAAGAGTTAAACTCAGCTATGGATCAAGTGGACCTAATACATACCTATAAAGGTCAATGACATTATGAAGAAACTGTTATCAACTAATGTGCAAAATAACCAGCTAGCATCATAATGACAGGATCAAATTCACACATAACAATATTAGCCTTAAATGTAAATGGACTAAAATCCCCAATTAAAAGATACAGACTGGTAAACTGGATAAAGAGTCAAGACCCACTGGTGTGCTGTATTCAGGAGACTCATCTTATGTTTAGACATACTGGCTCAAAATAAAGGGATGGAAAAAAATTTATCAAGCAAATGGAAAGCACACACACACACACACACACACACACACACACACACACACACACACACAAAAGCAGGAGTTGCAATTCTAGTCTCTGATAAAACAGAATTTAAACCAACACAGATTAAGAAAAATAAAGACAAAGAGGGGCATTACATAATCATAAAGGGATCAATTCAATAAGAAGAGCTACCTATCCTAAATATATATATGCACCCAATACAGGAG
>CAUYOR010087627.1:0-38896 GCA_963573925.1 Callimico goeldii
GTGTGTGTGTAGAGGATGGGCTGGGTGGAGGTGTGTGTGTGTGTGTGTAGAGGATGGGCTGGGTGGAGGTGTGTGTGTGTGTGTGTAGAGGATGGGCTGGGTGGAGGGTGTGTGTGAACATCAGTTAAAGGGCACAGGTCAGAGCCCGGTCATGAGTCAGCTAGGCTGGTTGAAAGTATCACATGGTTATAGTCATTCCTCCCGTGGGATTCTCCTGATGAGAAATATCATGTCTATACAATAAGATGATCATTTATGCCTTTAAATGTATTTGTTAAATGGTTGTACGTAATTTTTTGTTTATTGATTTCGAAAAGTTCAAAAATGAAAACATTGTTTGCAGTTTGGATATTATGAAAGATTGTTAAGGTTGATATTTGTTTAAGTGTTTGGAGTCTGTGTGTTCAAATAGCCACTCTTCTGTGTGATTAAATTCAAGGAAGAAGCATCTTTCTCATTGAATAGTCTTGTTTCTGCAGCTTCACAGAACATTAAAGGACGCGTTTAGACATCAAAATATTCGGTCAGGAACAAATTCCAAGTTGCCTGTAATCAAGTTACAGATGACTTGATCATTCCGTTAAAATAGTAACAGCCTGCTCTGCTTCCTGGGGTGGGTCTCACCTGCGCATATTAAGAGATTTTTACCTTCTGCTGGGGCCACCTGCATCCAGCAGCTGTGGGGACCGTTGCCTCCCTACAAACCCGGGAGGACTGTCAGCATGTGTGTCCAGGGTGATGGAGGAGTGGCGCAGAGGGGAAGGGGTGGAGGTGCCCGTGCGGACTGGTGCAGTTGTTGCTGATGGGCCTGTCTTTCAAACATGTCTTCTGCGTGTTGTTCTCTTCTCCTCAATGGCCATCTGGGTGCCAGGACCCCCGGAACAGTGTGGGTTCTCCCTAGGGTGTGCGGCTTTGCCATGAGAGAAAAAGCAGGCCACATCTGATTGGTCTGGGCCCTCCCCACACTTAGAATCACAGGCCCCAGCAGGATTTCTCTCTGTCTTCTGTCATGCCCCTCCCGAAGCCACCAGAGGCCTCCCGGAGTAGCCCTGGCCAGTGAAGACGCCCTTTTCTGCATCTGCTGGTATGTCCTGGGAACCCTGTGAGTGCTGCAGGCTGGCTCGAGGGGAGGCCCCGGTCTGTGTAGAATGTCGCTGAGTTAAGCTGAGGTCACCCAGCAGGCCGTGCCACCAGGCTAGAGTGTGGGGTGATAGTTTGTGAAGACCGTTCTGTGATGGAATGAAAGGAAACGGAGGAAGCCCCCCAGGCTGGCGAGGACTTGGGCGGTCACACCGGGCACAGAAGAGCCCAGGCTTGGCCGCTTTCTGAATGCAAAGGTTTCTGGTATCGGGGTAGCACGGCTTATTTCATTTAATACGTAAAAGGAACTTTCTCTCTGTCTCTCTTTCTGCAAATGACAGTTTTTTAGACCTAGCCACTAAGGTTTATATTTACTTTTAGGTTCTTTTTTGCAAACCATGTTTGCTCTCTGCCTCATACCTCATTATTTTCAGTAGCAGTCGAATTCATTATAAAGAACTTTCATTATTTTCATCTGCCACATACTACCTGCCTCGTCTTGGCAGAAGTGGCCGTGATGCAGCTGAGAGCGTTTTGGTGGTGGTTTCCTGTTCATCACGAGGCTGCGTGCTCGGAGGCAGCACCGACGTTCGCGTCAGACACACCTGGATCGGAGTCCCGGCTCTGGCCCGGAGGCTGTGTGGGCTTGGGAAGGCTTCTTAGGCTGAGACTCATCCCCTGTGCAAGAAGGGTGGTGCGCCTATCTGGACCGCCATGGGGACTTAGGGGAGGTGCTCGTGAGGTTCCGGGGCTGTCCCCGCCACAGCATGGTGAGCATGCGTGAAGCATATGGGGCCTGTAAGGCTCATGGTCTTTGTTGGCCGAGTATTTTACGAAGGGAACTTGAAGACGACAAACTGTTAACAGAAATGACTGGGCAGCCACTTAACGGACTGGTTCCTAGTCTGGCCGCGCATCAGAGTCACCTGAGGACCTGGGGCAAGTCCCAGTGCTGTGGGCCTCACCTTGACCCAGAGTGTTTCCCAGATGTCAGTAGGTTCTTTCCCGAGTGATGTTAGCATAGAGCCAGAATGGAAAAGTTCAGCCTTTTGCACAGAGCAGAGCATGGGTGCCCAGAGGCTCAGCAGACAGAGGCCACCATGTGGCTCTGCGGTGAGCACATGTGCGTGGTGCCCCCGGCGTGGACGGCCCCTCTGGCCCCTGATGGCCACAGGACCAGGACACAGACAGGCTTGGGGCTGACAGCATCCAGCCACGCCACTTGCTAGCTGAGTCATTGGCCGTGGTCATGTGGCTGTGACCAGCTTACCTTTACATAAGTTGTGTTTCTCCAAGAAAATGGGGATAACGGCAGTAAGGTTGATATTTGAGAATTTTAGTTTGCTTTTTATAACGTGAGAACGATACCATGATATGAAGAGGTAATAATTTCCGTGTGTGCTGTGCAGAGTAAATGAGAGGGAGGATGGAAAGTGCCTGGGGAGTTCCTTGGCCACACCTTCTCACGGCATCACCCCTAGGCGACTTCAGTGTCTTCCCTCCTCAAGACAAATAGATGCAGGCAGAATTTAAAACCATTTCTTAGGAGGTGTGCTTTGTATTTAGATAAAATTATCTTGTAAATTATGACATTTATGATACAACTTGATCTATATCATAATGCATTTAGCAAGTAGCCATCTCTTTTAGACTCCTTTTGAAAGCAGATAGTTATGAGTTCTAAATAAATGTTCAGCACCCAGCATAGTCTCATACATGGATCCGGGTACACGCAGAACTGTGTGCTGCAGCCTGCTACACGTGTTCGGGTACATGCAGAACTGTGTGTCTCAGCCTTCTACATGCATCCGGGTACACGCAGAACTGTGGGCTGCACCCTTCTACATGCGTCCGGGTACACGCAGAACTGTGTGTCTCAGCCTTCTACATGCGTCCGGGTACACACGGAACTGTGTGTCTCAGCCTTCGACATGCGTCCAGGTACACACGGAACTGTGTGCTGCAGCCTTCTACATGCGTCCGGGTACACGCAGAACTGTGTGTCTCAGCCTTCTACATGCGTCCGGGTACACGCAGAACTGTGTGTCTCAGCCTTCTACATGCGTCCAGGTACACACGGAACTGTGTGTCTCAGCCTACTACATGCGTCCAGGTACACACAGAACTGTGTGCTGCAGCCTTCTACATGCGTCCAGGTACATACGGAACTGTGTGTCTCAACCTTCTACATGCGTCCAGGTACACACGGAACTGTGTGCTGCAGCCTTCTACATGCGTCCGGGTACATGCAGAACTGTGTGTCTCAGCCTGCTACATGCATCTGGGTACACGCAGAACTGTGTGTCTCAGCCTACTACATGCATCCAGGTACATGCAGAACTGTGTGTCTCAGCCTTCTACATGCGTCCAGGTACACGCAGAACTGTGTGCTGCACCCTTCTACATGCATCCGGGTACACGCAGAACTGTGTCTCAGCCTTCTACATGCGTCCAGGTACACGCAGAACTGTGTGCTGCAGCCTTCTACATGCGTCCGGGTACATGCAGAACTGTGTGTCTCAGCCTTCTACATGCGTCTGGGTACATGCAGAACTGTGTGCTGCAGCCTTCTACATGGATTCGGGTACACAGAAGAACTATGCACTCTTCATAGAGGATGATACCCCACTTTGCATTGATGTGTGTTTTAATTACAACACAAGTGAATTCTTGACCTGCAGTTGTGTGTTGTGATGCTGGGTGTGCCTGTGCTTCATTCTGGGTGTTCTTCCTTGACCCTTGGCATCCCTACCACCGTGGGGCTGGCACCAACCTCGCATCTGAGGCATGTTCCTCGGGGTAACCTCATTGATGCCAGTGGTGGGGGAATCTCTTAGGAACTTGGGCAGAAGCCAAATTTGAGACCTAGTTTACTTCCTAATGAGAAAACAGGGCTAGCCCGTGCAGTATGACGAGTCCCTCCCACCGTGGCCTCTGTCTCTCAATCCCGGCCTGGGCTGTAGCACCAGGAGGTAAAATAGATGTTCTGTGTTCCTCTCATGTTACTCGGGCCGTGACAGAAGCGCTGTCTGTGTGTGCTGACACATGCAGTCTAATAGCAATTAGTGCTGGTTGTGTTGTGAAAGACCCAGATGAGCACGGTCCACGTCATGGGGCCTCTCCTGTCACAGTGAGTGTGCTCAACCCCACCGAAGTGGTCAGGCGTGGCTGCCTCTGCAGTGAGGAGGATGTGGTCCCCACTGCTGCACCCTGACCACCTGCCCCAGCACCCTCCCCCTTGGAGAGCCATGGCGCACCCTAAATTCAAGGTCACATGGATTCTACAGATGGCCAAGTGGCAAGACCTATTCCAAAGACTGAGTGGATTTTTTTTGGGAAAAACTTCTAAAGAAGCATAAGCTATAGCTGATTGCTGCTGCTACTCCTTCGAGGGGGAGATTTTTCTTTTGATTGTGGCTTAGGTTCCTGGGAACGTTTGACTCCCCCAGTTCCAACCCTTCCAAACCCAACCCCCTGTCACATTTTAGTGGTAAAATAACATCTTTAAAAAGGACTCTTCCTTTTGTGTGTGTGTGTGTTTTTTTTTTTTTTTTTTTTGCATTTAAAAAGTGTTATGCATCTCAATCTTTTGTGTACTTCATGTAACATGTCATAATTGTGCATCCAGCATCCTTCATTGAGCATCTTATTCTGCTCCAGGCAGCATTCTAGGCCTGGGGGTTGCATCCGGGTGAGCAAGATGAGCCACTCTCTTGCGCCAGGGAGTGCCCTGTACTTTGGGTGTGTAGCATCCACCAGCCACACACTTTGCCCTTGTAACCTGCAGGCTTGATGGAAGACAGGTGATACTAAGTATAAAGAAAACGTGTAACATATGCTACAGGATAAGGGAGAAACAAGTGGCTGGGAAGGAGATGCCAGCCAGGGCTCAGCCAGGAGCAGTAGCAGGGCCCATCAGAGGGCATTGTGTGGTCCTGTGAGTGACTGTGGCAGCTGGAATGGGGCACTGACCCTGGAGGCTGTGACACAGGGTGCAGTGGTCACGATGAGAGGCGTGGATCAGAGTGGGGCTGTGATCTTGTGGCCTGAGCAAGCATGTAGTGCTGATGCTGGCTGTTGAGACAGGAAGTCCCAGAAGGACAAGGCTGGGGCCACTGGTGTTCAGGTCTGGACACTAAGTGTGAATTGCATGTCATGCGTCTGCTGAAGTGGTGGCTCTGGGCGCCTGTGTCAGGGAGGTGAGTGAGGGAGATGTGAACTGGGTGCTGTTGGCACCTCTGGGATTAAAGCCCTGGGACTTAGTGCATGTAGGGAGACAGGTTCATGGAGGGTCTGGGCATGCCTCGTTTGCAAGCTAGGAGGGAAACTGAGGGAGCCAGCCTAGGAGCAGAAGCCTGAGAGGTTGGTGCCGAGTGGGGAGCAGGCTGTGGCTCCCAGGGTCCCATGTCCCCTCATTTCGGTTTTGGGTCTGCCAGCGCCCTTCTCTCACAGAGGATGGGACTGTTACTTCTGTCATTTGTGGAGGCATTCGAGATCCAACAACATACTCCAGGTCCCTGGGTCACACGCCCCGCCCTCGGTCTGGTCAGAGAGAAGGAACACCCTGAGCTTGGTATACTTTGTTTTAAAACTACAATTTGGAGGATCACCCAGAGAGAACAGAGTGACAGCAAAATGATTGAGAAGAAAGAGACAGGAAGAGCAAGCCCTGAGAGGTCCAGGAAGCAGGCGGCAAAGAGGTTTGCCAATTAATATGAAAACGCATCCTCCCTTGTCTCCTCTCTCCCCTGAAACCGGTGGGGAGGTATTAATAGAGCAGTTCTGTTGCTTAGGAAGAAAGCAAATGGGCAATTAAAACTCCAGAAAGCTGAGCAGTGCGTGAGCATCATGGATTTGAAAGCCTGCATTTTAATTGCAGGAGATATGGCTGTGCTGGCACTTGGAGGCTGCATGTGGGGTGGGGCTCTGCTGGGGGCCTGTGGCTGGCCCAGGGCCAGGGCTACTGGGGCCTGTGGGCATTGCCAAGGCCACCACCTGACCCTCTGCCCATCCTGTGCAGGCGTGGCTGGTGCACCAGGCTGTGGTTTCACCAAGGCCGCCACCTGACCCTCTGCCCATCCCGTGCAGGTGTGGCTGGTGCACCAGACTGTGGTTTCACCAAGGCCACCACCTGACCCTCTGCCCATCCCACACAGGCGTGGCTGGTGCACCAGGCTGTGGTTTCACCAAGGCCACCACCTGACCCCCTGCCCATCCCGTGCAGGTGTGGCTGGTGCACCAGGCTGTGGTTTCCTCCCCACTCCCCGTGTCATAACCACTGTGTGCCTTATGTCTATCCTCTGTCCCAGGCTATGTGCCTTGTGATGTCACACGTCTGGCCGTGCCTGCTGAGAGGTATTTTCCAGACATGATGGAAGGTCGGGCTTGTCTCAGGGGATCCTCACATTGGGCGAAGTCCAGCAGCTGACACCGAGGAATGGGGGGGCTGTGGCTTGGCTGGATTCCAGGCCACGTCAGCCCTGAAGGGCCACCTTGACACCCTGGTTTTGTCCTCAGAAGGGCTTTTCTTCCTGGCTCATGTTCTTAAATCATGAATAACTATTGTTTACTTGATGCCACCAGCCAGAGAAGCAAAAGAACTTTCTGGACACCCCAGCAGACACAGCCATGCAAGATGCATGTTCAGCTGTAACGTGAATTTCACATCACCTCATTTACTCTGTGGTCACTTTTGAAGAACTTGGATAGTTTCAGTGAAAATCTCCTAAACTGCTAGAGTCCCAAAATGTGTGCTGGGTTCAGTGTTTGGATTTCTTTCTTGTCTTGAGGTGCAAGGGTGGCCTGCATTTTGGAAGACTTCCAGGCTAGCAGAGGGCAGGTGTTGGAAACGGCATACCTGCTTCCAGAACAGCATCTGAAGGGCGGCAGGACAAGTGTGCACCAAGGTCCCAGGCTGCAGCAGCGACTGTTGCTCCCACCCCTGACACCACCCCATCAGGACATATGCCGTGACATCCTTACCCACATCAGACTCAGGCCGCAGGGAGGAGAGGGGAACCCTATGAGGGGCCAGGAGGAGTTCTTATGGCACTTAACCCTCAGTGCAGGCAGCCCACTCTTCACTCAGCAGCCTCCACACGTGACCCCAGTCCCTCCACCACTCGGGTCCAGAGGGGCTAGAGCATGGTAAACGAGTTTTCTGGAGTCGGGTGAAGGAGACTTCTAGAGCTGGTGAACAAGCTTTCTAGAGCATGATGAATGAGCTTCTGGAGCATGATGAGTGAGCTTTCTAGAGCATGGTGAACAAGTTTTCTAGAGAATGGTGAATGAGCTTTCTAGAGTGTGGTGAAGGAGTGTTTTGGAGCATGATGAAGGACCTTTCTAGAGCATGGTGAAGGAGCTTTCTGGAGAGAGTGAAGGAGCTTTCTGGAGAGTGGTGAAGGAGCTTTCTGGAGAGTGGCGAAGGACCTTTCTGGAGAAGAGTGAAGGAACTTTCCGGTCCTGGTGAGCGAGCTTGGTGCTGCAGTTGGGTCTAGCTGTAATCTGCCCCCTGCTGCCTCCTCTGCCGTGGGCACTCTGGTGTGCTCTTGGACAGTGGCTTCCATTCTCTGAGCCTCAGTTTCCTGGTCTGAGATTGATAGCTCTGCCTCTTACGGCTGCTGGGAGGATGGCCTCGGCACACGGGGACACGGGGGCTGGCTCATTCCTCTGGGGTATCGGTGCCTGTGCTCTGCCAGCCACTGTCTCAGGTGCTCTGTGGGACACGCTGGACTGTGAAACCCCCTGCTCCCCCGGAGCACACTGCCTATGACATGTGCATAAGAAAATGCTTCCAAAGTCACCAAGGTAGACACAGCTGGAAGCCTGATGTCTCAGCCTTTCCCCGTCACAGACATGAGTGTCCTTCACTCCTCAGTCTTCCCATGTCCGCAGGACATGCCTGGTAGGATAGCCCCCGCCCCTGGGGGTCCTCGACACTGCTCCTTCTGGGCCCACTCCTGGGGCTTCCTGGGATCTGGCAGTCAACACCTGGAGACGAATGGAGGCCATGTCACAGCAACACATTTTCCACATGAACAGCACGTGTGGCATCACACACAGGCACAAATAGTGACAGCAGTTGTCAGATCGCCCCGGGTTTGTAAATGAGGCTAGCCTTTTCTTCTTAGTAGCATAAAAACAACCTTTCGGGCTGATGGTGGGTTCTGAGGGTCGGGAATCAGGCAGGGATGACAGGTGTGGCTTGTGTCTGCTCCATGTGCCAGGGGGCTTGACTGGAAAAGGGTGGAGTCCCGGGAAGGTTCGTTCACTCCCAGTTACCACAGCTGGTGCTGGCTCTCGGCAGGGAAGATGGAGCTGCAGCTGGAATACCTACAGGCGGCTGCCCCATGTCAAGTCATGGCATTGCTTCCAAGGTGAGGGTCCCAGGGACAGTTGGTGGCTTCTACTCCATGTGGGGGTTCCAGAGACAGTCGGTGGCTTCTCCATATGAGGGTCCCGGAGACAGTCAGTGACTTCTGTTCTGTGCGAGTGTCCCGGAGACAGTTGGTGGCTTCTGCTCTGTGTGAGGGTCCTGGAGATAGTCAGTGGCTTCGGCTCCATGCGAGGGTCCCAGAGACAATTGGCGACATATGCGCCGTGTGAGGGTCCTGGAGACAGTCAGTGGCTTCTGTTCTGTGCGAGTGTCCCGGAGACAGTTGGTGGCTTCTGCTCCATATGAGGGTCCCGGAGACAGTCAGTGGCTTCTGTTCCATGCGAGGGTCCCAGAGACAGTTGGTGGCTTCTGCTCTGTGTGAGGGTCCCGGAGACAATTGGCGACATCTGCGCCGTGTGAGGGTCCCTGAGACAGTCAGTGGCTTCTGCTCCATGCGAGGGTCCTGGACAGTCGGTGGCTTTATGTATTAGTAGCTCTTGGGCAGGGTCAGAAGCTGGGGCTCCACCAGTGCTTCCTATGCTTCGCCTTCCTACGGTCGGCAGAGCTTTCTCTGGACTCCGGCCCTTTAATTCCTACGGAGCACTTCTGAAAGAAAACAGCAAACTCTTGTTTTGAAGCTGGAAGTGCTCAGTCCCCAGCGCTGGGTGTTGAATTGGTCCTGAGCCTTGATAGAAGCAGAGACTGTGGCTGGTGCTTCCTCACTGAAGCTTGGTGACCATGGGTGTTGGTGCTCCCGTCCACCGCGGCCAGGACCTGGCGGGCAGGGGGGAGGGTGGGGCGTTGGCTCTGTTTCCTGGCCCCATTCAGCCCTGACCTGGAGGTTTGCTCCAGGGTGTGCTTGGAGCCTGCTTCTCCCCTGCCCTGTCCCAGGTTCTTCCTCCTGGTTGGAGGTCTCTGGTTTGTGTGAAGACAGTGGCATTGAGGGCCGCAGGCTCGCTGACCCAGGGGGACTGTCCAGCCTACTCTGAGACAGAGGGAGGAGCCGTCTTTCACAAGGACATTTTCCGTGGTGGTCTGACGGGTCCCTGTGTATTTGGCCAGTTCTTCCTTTGGGGGCATTGGCTTTGGAGATCTTGCCCTTTTCAGTGCTATATTGAAATGCAATCTACACATCTGTTCTTCTTTCTCGGGAGGGTTGCTGGGTCACGTGTTTCTGATGCCCTCCTTCCCTGTTCACAGCGAGGTGGCCGGATCTACCCTGGGCCTCTGTACTTTCCGCCCACAGCCAGCTTTTCTTCCTGCGATTCTGCTGCTGGTGGGTTGCCTTTCCCAAGCATGTGCTCCTCTCCGCTGCAAGTGGAAACGCAGGCTAATGACACCAGAAATGGGTTTGGAGTTGGGCAGACCCGAGTTTGAACCTGGCTCCATTTGAGTTGCTGTGTCCTGAGAAGTAGAATAGAAATAACATCTGCTTCGCGGAGTGAGGTTAGATGGATTGAAGAATGCAGAGTGCAGGCACATGATGGACATGGAGCACATTTTAGTTCTCCTTCCCTTTCTGCACACCTGACCGTGGTCTGACACTGCTCAGGACCCGGCCTCCCGCCCCGTCTCCGTGCTGCCCGGCTTACCTGCCGCCGCGGCTCGGGCTCTGTGCGCTGTGCCTGTGGGTCTCTCCTTTGCACACTGCTTTCTGGCCTGGGTCTTGGGGAGACAGCCCTGGGCCTCTGCACTGCTACCTTGCACATCCCCAGATGGTTTTTTCTCCTTTGAGATGGTGTCTCACTCTATCGCCCAGGCTGGAGTGCGTGGTGCACTTTTGGCTCACTGAAACCTCCGACTCCCGGGTTCCAGCAGTTCTCCTGCCTCAGCCTTCTCCGAGTAGCTGGGATTACAGGCGCCCACCACCACACTGGCTAATTTTTGTAGTTTTAGTAGAGATGGGGTTTCACTGCGTTGGCCAGGCTGGTCTCGAACTCCTGACCTCAAGAGGATCCTCTGGTCTTGGTCTTCCAAAGTGCTGGGATTACAGGGTGAGCCTCTGTGCCTGGCAGTTTTCCCTTTTCTTTTCTCCCCATCTTTAATTGTGGTGCTTGCTGGTATCTGGTTCTCCTGCCCTTCTGGACACCTTTTGCAGCTAGGGGAAAGGCATGGCAACTTTTGGCCACTGTGCCAGGTGTGAATGTGCTGCGTCACTTCTGGGTGTGAGCTCCTTTTGAGTCCTCTTCATGCCACTGCAGGCAACGCAGAGGCAGCAGCTTCCCTCTCAGCGTAGGTCGCAGAATGAGGAGACAGGAGCGGCCAGGAGGGGTGGCCAGGGCAGGAGGGGGGCCTGGTTGTTCAGAGCCCCAAGGGTGCCTCCGTGTTTGTTGGCACACTGTTACCTGGGGCTCAGGCCAGTGTGCTGTGGAGGCCAGCCCAGCGTGGCGGTGCTGAGAGGCGCATCTGCTACATGGACCTCTTAGGATGCCTGTGCCCTGCCAGAGCCTCACTGTGGCGGCAGTGGGCACCGAGGGCTGGGGCAGCTGGCCTTCCTGACTCCTCAAAGTGGCAAGGACTGGTACACTTCATGTATTCTCCAAATGAGGACTGCACAAACGGGGATGACTAAATTGGGTTGGGGGGATTTAAAGCAGAATAAATGAGCGAAAGAAAGCAGAGCTGGCATTAAGTAAAAGGACAGATCACCCCTAGGTGTGCAGGCTACTCTGCTGCTCTCCAGCCAACCGGCATTGTTTAAAAATAGCAGGAGCCATCCTCGAAGCTGATGATTTCCTCCTACTCTGTGCATTTTGTTTGGGTGGTGAGAGTGGCACAGTCATTAACAGGCAGCGAGGCAAGTCAGCGGGAAGAGTGGGGCCTCTGGACCTGCTCCTTGTTCCCGGAGCACGGAGAGCACTAATGGGCACCTGCCGAGCCCAGCCCCTGCAGTGCCGAGGTTCAGCCAGAACCGCCACAGGCGCCCTCCTGGTGCAGACTCTTGAGCACACACTTCAGTGGCTGTTCCCTGGGCAACCGAGTCTCCGCCGCCAGCTGGCTCTGCCCCCAGAGCCTGTCAAAGCATGCACCCTGCAGGAGCCAGCGCAGCAGCCCGCGCGGCCGTCTGTAGGCACCGTGTTGGCGCGTTGGAATCGGGTTTCAAGGTTAAACACAAGGGAGTGTGTGGGATGACTGACTAGACGAAGACCAGAGACCGCAGTCTGGGTGTTTATTATGCACAGGTGGGAGAGAGTGAACCAGGAAGACAGGAAAGGAAGCGCGTGGCTCATTGAAGCCTGTGGGGCTGTGTTTTTTGTTTGCTCCACACAAAAGGCTGGAAAGACAGATTTCATCACTTGTTCGGGGGGGTGAAAGCATGTTTGGTCCAGGGCAGCTGCTAGCCACGTCCACAGAGCTGTCCGTCTTCAGGCCTCTGTGCCAGCTGCATGGAGGGCAGTGCCCCCACCAGACGGGGGCCTGGGGCTAGTGGTGGCTGCAGACACCAACCCAGCAGGGAACTGACTTGGCTCTCAGGTTAGCTGGGGTTGTCCTTGAATTTTCATAAACTTATTTATTTGATCTTTGCAGGGATTCCCCCTTCACTCGATGGCAGTGCACTGTTTTGTAGCATTGAATATAAAATTCTCATTTCCATGCATGCCGCGCCCCTTTTAAAGCGTTCTGGGATTCGAACTTGGTATTTCCACCTAACTTTCGGTTCTGTTCACGTGAGTCCCTCTAGTGCTTAAAAAGGGTCTCTACCATCCCACAGAAACTTTGGTTTTAGTCTCTCATTTTTTAAAAACTACTTTTTGTTTCTGTTTTTTTTTTTTTTTTTCTCTCCGATCTACCTATAGTAATTTGAAATAAACACAGTTACATTTGAAAAGATGGAAAATTCAAATAATTTATTTCAAAATCAAGTTTCAACATAAAATTTTAATTTGGGATAGTTGAACGAGTTAAAATAAGCATATTCAGGATTTCAGAGTCCATCTGATGAAGGTAGATGCTGTTTTAGCGTCGACCGTCTGCAGGGAGCTGGTGAGGGTCTGCCGAGTCCTTCCGGGCCTATGTTCTCGTGGGTGTGGGTGTTGCTCACGAGCAATGTTCAATAGTAGTGACTTTTTGGAGCCGCTGACTAAATTTCTGGATTTTTCCTGAGCTTTTTTGTCTCATCACTCGGATTGCTCCTTCTGTGTGCCTTTTCCCTTCGTTTTGTTTTGCTTTACCTTTCCATGAAACAGGTGCAAGTATTCCTAGGCACCTGATCCCTGGATCTGTCTTTTGAGAAGTGGTTGCCAACTCACCCTTGGTTCTCAGGAATCATCCACGCTCGCTGAATTTCTGTGAACAAGTCTCCAGCCTTCCCGGAGAGAGGCCGAGAAGCAGGGCGGGTCCCGGCCGCCACAGCCAGAGGGCACTTACTTTTGGGCCAAGAAGAAATCTGACCTCCCTAACTTTCAGGTTGTGAGGGGCTGTTTGCATCCACTCAGCAGCGTGAGCCAGACCACAAGTACAGAAGACTAGGAAGTGTAGCGCGCATCCCACCCAGGAAGGCAAGGACAGGGCGCTGAACATGGGTTTGTGTGGGATGGGAGTGGGCGTGGTGCTTGGGCTCTCATGGAGGACCATGTAGGAGACAGCACCCCAAGCTGGAGGCCAGGGACAGAGGATGAGACACCAGAAGGAGGGAGAGCAAGGGGAGGAAGAGCGCTTGGCAGCGGTAGCTGCACAGGTGGCTCCGGAAATGACGACAGGAGGAGATTGTGTGGTGGCAAGGCTCCTCGTGCCCATACCTCTGGCCTGGGCGCGCAGTTTCTCATGACCTGGGGCTGAAAGAGCTGCCTGTCCTTGAGTGCCCCGGAAGGCACAGCTTTCAGTGTGGCAATGGCTCCGTCCCCCTGGGTGCCACCACCTCTAGGAGCCACAGTGTGGAGGTCATGTCAGTGACCTCTCATGGAAGTGAAGAACAGGGCTTCCCCTAAACAAAACAGGCTTGCCGATATTAAAATCAGAGCAGATGCTTGCAGCTGACGGAGAAAAGGCAACCTCATTTGCTCACAGCCGCGAGCCCCTCCTGTCTACAGGTGTGCACGTTGGCCAGAGCCGATATTCCCCTGGAGCAGCTTAGATTCAAACTGGGGGAGACGAGCAGGGAGGAGGGACCAGCCTGCCCAGTGCCACTCACCCGCAGCCACCCTGTTTCTCATCCCAGGTTGCAACTCATGCGTGAAGGCACCTGGAGGCCGGGCGAGGAGTTGGGAGACTGGGTCCGAGTTCCTCTGTGTGCGGGAGGGAGCGTGGAGCCTCCTTCAGGTTTTGTCCATGTGTCTGTCACTGTGGGTAGCCACCGAGGTGCTTTACAGCCCATGAGGCTCTGGACCCCAGTTTAAAGGGGCGACACAGAGTGGTCAGTGTGGAAAGAAGAATGTTTTGGAATTACTGCTGAATTTCCCCTCTTTTCCCAGTTAAAATATCAGAAAGGCATAAACCACAACACATCCCTTTCCTCTTTTAAGATGATTACAAAAGAAATGGTGAACCAGAACAGGCTCCGTAGAAGTAATATAAATAGATAAAAATGGAAAGATAAATAGTGAAACGCCCTTGTGCCTGGGCGTTCAAGCGTCCACACCGTCTTTAAACTCACTTCTGTCGAGTGTCTAACTTCTTTCCTGGGCTGCATAGTATATGCATTTATTTCCATCTCATTTAATGTTTTAGAAATCCCTAGAAGAGAGGCGTTGGTATCTGTCTACATTTTGCAGTTGAGGAGACTGAGGCTTAGGGACTGTAGGGCCACCTTGCTCCAGGTCCCAGCTGGCAGGCCACAGGCGTGGATTCGGACCTTGTCTGGTGTGCTATGTGGACCTGCACCCCTGTATCCTGCGCTACCTCTCTGGGCTCAAGGTGACAGACTATTCCCGCCTCTTCCTAGTATTTATGGACAAATATGTCTTTACAGATAAATTATGTCAATTGAATATTTTGAAAGGAGGGCATTTTTGATACTTCAGTCTGGGAAAAAATGTTGCAAACCTAAATACATCAGTCAGAAAATCATTATATTCCCGAGAATGAAGGGATGAAGATTTTTTGGAGTGAGGGTGTTAATCTCCGACATGACCGGTTGCCAGACTAGGTGTGTAACGCCGAGTTTAAACCCGCCTCCTAAGGTGTGCTATGTGCACAGCTGCTTTAGCGAATGCTGACAAATCCACATTTTCCTGTTTTAGTGAGAACATGGGTGTCGGGTCACTGTCCAGAAAGTAGTTTGATGTCAAGCAGGTGTCACTGTTTCCTTCTAGAGGTATTTTATAAAATGGCTTGATGTACTCAGAGCACAGGTGAACTCACTTATCAACCAAGAATTCTGCAGTCTGCCAGACTGGTTCTGTTGGCTGGAGGTGAGGCTCATGGGCTGGTGGGAGGTTGGACAGTGTCCCTCGTGACCCCTTCCATGCATAAGGCAGCCACTGTGGGGCCACTTATGAGGGTGCCAGTTATGGGGGTGCTGGGGAAGACATGGCCTTCCGTCTGCCTGATCTTCTGGGTGTGTCTGAATCCTGTACGTAGGTGGGTTTTGTAGGTGGGCAGACCTTGCTGATGGTCTGGGGCCCTGAAGCAGACTCAGTTGGAGGGGAAGACCCCTCCCCTTAAAGAAATGGCCTCTGGTAGAGCAGGCCAGGCCAGGCTGACCTCAGGGGTCGGAAGTCATGAGGAAGGAACAGGGTGAGCTGGGCCTGGCTGCCCCCGATCTGCTCCTGCCAGGAAGCCTTGTGGGACAGGGGAGGATGGGGCTTGGATTAAGGAGAGGTGGTGCCCTGGGCAGAGCGGCTCTGCATGGAGGGAGCTCTGCATTCTCTCAGAGAGCTGGCAGGCCACAGGGTAAAGACAGGTTCTTCTGGCTCCTGCAGAGAAGTGGTAGCTTAGAGTGTTCCTGTCTGGTCAGCGTGGGCCCCATGGTCCAAGGGCAGTGTGTGTCGACAGTGGCACAGCTGCAGCCTGTGTGGTATGGATGGCAGCTGCCGATGGGGCAGGATGGGGGGATGCAGATGGCCTCTGCCTGCGTCTCCCCCTCCTCTCCTTTCCATCGCAGACTCCCCTGGGCCTCTAGGGCCTGCACCTCTTACCTGGAGTCCCCACAGACAGACAGGGAGCCTGGGGATAGCAGTGGGGTCAGGTGAAGTTCAACCACAGGTGCTACACTCCTGCTCTTCCCAGGGATGATTCAGGAGGGCAGTTCCCTGATAGGCAGGCCTGGGATTAGAGGGTGGGCTGGGGCCTGGAACGGGTCGCTGGCACAGCCCTGGCTTGCTTGTGCCCCCTCATCCAAGAATGGCTGGCAAACCACAGGGACGGGCCAAGGAAGCACAGCTTGCCTAGTGCCACCCGAGGACTCGAGTCCACCGTGAAACGTGCTTTCTCGTTTATCTCACTGCCGTCCTCCCCGCAGCCTGAGGGATGCGCAGATGAGGCAGCAGCTTTCAGAGGAGTCGGGGCTCCTATCCAAGGCTGCGCAGCAGGTAAAAGCAGGGCAGGGCTGAGATGCAGCCGCAGGGACCCTGCTTGTGCCCCTGGCTCCTCGCAGTAGCAGTGGGCGTTACTCAGCCTACTCAAGTGGGCCACTGAATTAACGAGAACAGGAACCAGATGAACACCTGGGGGAGTAGTTCCCACGGCCTGGGGTTGTGACCAGAATAAGTGAGTTCATATTTGTAAAGCACGTAGGTGAAGACAGTCAGGGGGAGGTAGGTGTTTGCAGAATGATCTCGTCACTCATCACCTGGTAAGGTTTCGAAGCTGCTCGTCTTTGATATGGGGTCCAGGCATTTCTGTGGACTTGAGTATCCCTCATGTAATTGCCCTACTTACGTAAATTATTTCCAGAAACGTCATCTACAGTTTCCAGCTTCAGTTTCAATGCACTGAATGGAGAACAGAGACGCGTGGCGCCGTGTGAGTGGATCGCTGTGGTTCCCCCCAACATTGGACTTCGTTTTGTCTGCATCTAAATGGGCAGGGTTTTTTAATAGCTTGTTTTTGCTGAGACTCTAGACAGTCAACTTAGTTTTCCTGGTACCATCTCTTTCTTTTACGTTTTTAATTAGACTACTGGGTTACACAGTACCCGTAACTGACAGACAGGTTTGCTCCCTGGTGACTCCTCTCATGGTTTAAGGAATTACTCACAATATAAAGTGTAAATTTAGACATTTCAGTAAATTGTCAATGTAGGTGTTTGCATTTTTAACCTAATTGTATGGATGCTATTATTTTTAATATTACTCCTTGCTCAAACAACCAGAACGTAGACAAAACTACTGACTCAGTGCACATCCACTGAAAATGTTAGCTGCTGATGAGTGACATCTGTGGCTCTAGAGGAAACCTTTCTGGAGCATCCTAGCACAATTCTACACATGCGGAGGAGCAGCCATATTTATACTTTTTCAAAACCAGCTGATACGGAGGTAGTGGACAGTGGGCCAGCCACAGTCTGAGACCAAGTGGTACATGGGCCACTGTGCTCCTAAACCAGCAGGAAGACGCCAGCTTCGTGTGGGGCCCATGGCCCAAGGGTGCTGGGTGCAGCAGGAAAAGAACATGGTGGCTGGACTCCTGACCACGTTAGAAGAGCAGTCTTGCAGAAAGACCGAAGCTATACTGGATAAGGTCGACCTCTTACATGTTATAAGAAAAAATTATTTTTAAAAGCAGTATTTTGCATGAAAGGAGATTTCAGATAAAAGTATTTATTCAGCGTAGGCCCCCACATCATCCTATCTCTGTAGATGAATATTTATGCATCAGAATAGCTAATTATGTTGCCAGTAAATCGCCAAAGAATAATTTTTAGAAGTCTTTGGTATAGCATTTGTAACAGCAAGGAAGTAAACAATCCACTTTAGATTGATTTTTGCACTAAATGGGCACGGTGACTCAAGCCTGTAATCCCAGCACTTTGGGAGGCCGAGACAGGTGGATCACAAGGTCAAGAGATCGAGACCATCCTGGCCAACATGGTGAAACCCCATCTCTACTAAAAATACAAAAAATTAGCTGGACATGGTGGTGCGTGTCTGTAATCCCAGCTACTCGGGAGGCTGAGGCAAGAGAATTGCCTGAACCCAGGAGGCGGAGGTTGCGGTGAGCCGAGATCACGCCATTGCACTCCAGCCTGGGTAACAAGAGTGAAACTCCGTCTCAAAAAATAAAATAAAATAAAAAATAAATAAATAAAAATCGAGTACACTTATCTTGAAGGTTTACCTGTGTTCCTATGACATTGCATGGTTCCTTCACTTTAGTGGGGTCCTTTCATTGTCTACCCTGTTGTTTTGTAAATTTTTCTAACACGCATTTGCTTAAGGTCATTAGTACATTGGCTGCAATGGAATAGAAAAATAAATGGACTTTGAGTCTGAAACCTTGAGTTCTATTTTTGCTCTGCCATTAGCAGTTGTGGGACCTGAAGCAAGTTATCCAGCTGTGACGGGAGCAGTTTTCTCCTGTGACCTCCGTAATGATCTTCCTGAGTCTGTCATCTTTGGCAGCTGGATTATTTAACTTAGTGGTGTTTGCGCTATAGGATTTCAGCACATCTTCCATCCCGTCTTTTCACATTTAGCCCTGTGTTTGCCCCCTCTCTCGGGGAATGTCATTGTGAAGATGCAGCTTTTCCCTAATATCTTATTCTCTCTTGGTAGTTTTTAGACATCCTGATATTGATGCGGGGTCACTTTTCCATAAAAGAGAGGACATCAGTTCAAAATAAAATATGATTGTTTAATAGCAATCCTTTGAAATGTATGAAGATTTTAACCGTCTATTGTATGGGTTAATTTTTTTGTTGCATTTATATTTGAGAAAAATGTTGTGTTTGATTCTTTTATAACTTTCCTATTTTTTTTTCTAACTGGCTCTATCAGTTATTGAAAGATTCAAAGTCTCCCACTGTGATACTGGATTCCTCTATTTTTATTTATTCTGTCAGTTTTTGCTTTATATGTTTTGGTGTAATTTTATTAAGGGCATATAAGTTTATGATTTTTTTGTTTTTCTGGTGAACTGAACCCGTGTATTATTCAGTAGTGACCCTTGCTCCCTTTGCTCCCATCTATTTTGGCAAATATTAATATGGCTAAATCAGCTTTCCTTTGTTGCTCAGTGTAACATTCTCTGTTCTCTGCCTTTGTGTCATTGTTTTAGGGCTGTCTCTTGTAAACAATGTTTTGCTGATTTTTAAAAAATTTAGCCTAACAGTCTCCAGCTGATGTTCATTATAGTTACTGTGACTACTGATTTACTCGTGATAATTTCTGTCATTTTATGCTTTTTTTGTTTTGTTTTTGGTACTAATTTCTTTCATCTTACTTTATGCTGCTTTGGAGGGTTTTGGTCCTTTCCTGTTCTTTTGAGTGAATTGTGAATCTTGTTTGTGCTTCATTTCTCCCCCTCTATTATTTTAGAAGTTTTATGTTCATTTTCTACTCATATTATTCATATTTAACATGAAATCTGAAATTTATTCAGTGTTTCTCTATTCAAACAATCTGAAAATCTAAGAACCTTTTACGTCTATTTTCATCCCCCTTCTTTGATATTTTGTTGGCCAGTATTTTAATTTTACTTTTCGGTATTTTTATTAGCCTCAAAAGTAAATGTTACTATTATCATTAGTGTCACACGTATTTAGATGTTTTCTATTTTTGCAATTTATTTCTCTTAACTTTTTTCTTAGAACTTTGAATTTCTGGGAGACCTTTCTTCTGGGATCATTTTATTTTTCAAGTGTGTCCTTAGAAGTTCCCTTAGTGAGGCTTTTGGAGGTAAATTCTCATGGTTTATAAAAAAATTTTATATATACCCCAAGTAGGGGTCTCATGGCTTGATTTGCCTCAACGTGCCTTTAGCTTTGAGTATTTAGCCGACTGGACAGTTCTTACATGACGTTTTCTTCGGTCATTTTCTTGTGTGCTGTCTCTGGATTCCAGTGCTGCTCTTGGGAAGTCAGCCGCCCAGCTGTTCATAGCACTGGAAGCTTTAAGGTTCTGTCTTTGTCTTTGGTGTTCTGCATTTTTGCCACAGTGCGTCAGGAATGGATGTATTTTAAAGGAAGCTACTTGGAGATGGCTTCCTGAGTCAGAATTGTTTACTGACGTTGTGTCTGCTGTTCTGTGTTTCTCCTGTGCACCCCGCTTAGGGGTGCAGCAGATGCTCCCAGCTTTTCTCCCACACTCCCTTGCCATACTCTCTCTGCTGGGTCATGTGTACTGTCTTCACATCTTTGTTCCAAATCATTAATTTTCATCAGTTATTTCTAATCTGCTGTTAAATTGCCAACCAAGACTTTTATTTCAACAGTCATAACTTCTAGACACTTTTGTTTTAAGAAGATTCCTGGTAAATTGTGATAGGCTTTTGTCGCCTGCTCATCATCCAGCTTTTATTTCTTTGAACATGGTGATTCTAGTGTTGGAAGTTGTTGGAATGCTAACTCACTCTGTTCTCTTGGCCTGCCCTCATTCAAGCCACTGTCTTCATGACTTGCCCTGTGTCACAGGCTCCTATCAGGCTTCTGTAGGTCGCTGGGGCCTCCAAGAGGCTGGCCTGTGGGTACATTCCTTCACTGACAATTCTCATTTGTTTTGGAAAATGTCCAGGGTGGCCAAAAACCCAGAACTTCTTTAAGTTAAAAGGCTTAAGATTTCCTGGACCCCACCAGTAAATTCAAACCCAAACTTTTGTAAAGATCGATGCAGTTTTCAGGTTCTCAGGGTAGACTCTATTTTTTACAAGAGCCATAGCTAAGATAAACAAGTGGGTTTTTTTTTGACATTTTTCTATGCATGCCAGCTGGAGAATAATGTTTTCTAGCTCTTTCTTGTAATGAGGATGTGGGTTTTAAGGAGCTTCGGTTTTGCAGAGTTCCTAGTATCCCCTCCTTACCTTTTGTGGGTCAAAATCTCACTCTCCTGTTCTCTGTGTGACCTTTATTTCCCAGCAAAGGCCAAGCTTGAAAGGGTAACCAGGGTTTAGCGTTCTGTTTTCCACAACAGCTTCATTATGTGCTCTCAGTCACGTTCTTCACTTCCCTGAAAGCATAGCTGTGCATTTAAATATATATCTAAGTATTCTAGAGAGGCATGGTTTATGTGTGCGTGTGTGTGTGTGCACGTGTGTGTGTGCGTGTGTGTTTCAGAATTAGCTGTATTGCTAGAATCCAAAGTCCTGGAATCTACTGATACGTGAAAGAGAAGGTTAATAAAGATACTGTAAGGTAAAATCATCTCAAACGCTTATTCCATCCCTGGGCTTTACATGAAAACATCAAACTGCCTGGTAGCTCCTGACATCTCGAAAGTGGCACCATCCAAACTGGTGTCTGAATTACTCATGTCCATGGGTGGTATCGCCACTGGTGTAGATTCTAGGAGCACTAGTCAGTCCGGGTCACAAGCCGCTCTAGACACAGGCACACCTCACCTCACTGCATGCTGCTCTATTGTGCTTCTCAGACATTGTGACTTTTGCAAACTGAAGGTTTGTGGCAACCCCATGTCCATCAAGTCTGTGGGCCCCATTTTTCAATGACATGAGCTGACTTTCGACACCACGTCCCACTGTGTGGTGCGTTTCGGTGATCGCACATTATTTCAGGGTTTTCATCATTATTGTATCTGTTCCAGTGATCCGTGGTCAGTGGTCTTTGGTGTTCCTATTGTAATTGTTCTGGGCTCCACAAACTGTGCCCATGTGAGATGGCAACATGAATCCATAAATGTCTGGGTTTTGAATACGCCATCAACCTGCAGTGTCCCGTCTTTCTCCCTTTGCTCAAGCCTCCCTATTCCCTGAGGACAACAATATTGAAATTAGGCCAATTAATAACCCTATAATGTTCTCTAAGTGTTCAAGTGAAAGGAACATCTCTCACTTTAAATCAAAAGCTAGAAATGATCAAACTTAGTGAGGAAGGCATTTCAAAAGCTGAAGCAGGTTGAAAGCCAGGCCTTATACAGCAGTTGGCCAGGTTGTGAATGCAAAGGGAAGGTTCTTGAAGAAATTAAAAGTGCTACTACATTGAGCACATAAATGGTAAGAAAGCAAAACAGCCTTATTGCTGATAATGGAGAAAGTTTTAGTGGTCTGGATAGAAGATCCAAATCATGCACAACATTCTTTTAAGCCACAGACTAATCCAGAGCACAACCCTAACTCTCTGTATTCTGTGAAGGCTGAGAGGAGTGAGAAAGCTGCAGAAGAAAAGTTCGGAGCTAGCAGAGACTGGTTCATGAGGTTGAAGGAAAGAAGTCATCTCTGTAGCATAAGAGAACAAGGGGAAGCAGCCAGTGCTGATAGAGAAGCCGCAGCAAGTTCTCCAGACGATCCAGCTAACGTCACTGATGAAGGTGGAACACCTCAGAACACAACAGAACACTAAACAACACATATTCAGTGTCCTTGAAATAGCCTTATGTTTGAAGACTATAAGCCTTCCAGGACTTTCGTAGGCAAAGAGAAGTCAAAACCTGGCTTCAGAGCTTCAGAGGATAGGCTGACTCTCTCATTAGGGGCTGATGGAGTTGTTGACTTCTGAGCTGAGGCCAGTGCTCATTGACCATTCTGCAAAACATAGGCCTCTTCAGAATGATGCTGAATCTACTCTGCCGAGTGTCTATAAATGGAGCAACAAAGCCTGGTTGACAGAACATCCATTTAGAACATGGTTTAGCGAATATTTTAAGCCCCCTGTTGAGACCTACTGCTCAGAGACAGACTCTTTTGAAAATCACTGCCCATTGGCAATGCACCTAGTCATCCAAGAGCTCTGAAGGGGATGTACCAAGGAGACAGATGTTGTTTTCATGCCTGCTAGCACAACATATGTTTTGCAGCCCATGGATCAAGGAGTAATTTCAAATTTCAAGTCATATTATGTAAGAAACACATTTCTAAAGGCTGTTGTTGCCACTGATAATGATTTCTCTGATGGGTCTGGACATAGTAAATTGAAAACCTGGAAAGGATCCATCATTCTAGATGCCATTAAGAACATCTGTGATTCATTGGAGGAAGTCAAAATATTTATTGACATTAATAGGAGTTTGGGGGAAGTTGATTCTGACCCTTGTGGATGACTTTGAGGGGTTCAAGACGTCCATGGAAAAAGTAACTGCAAATATGGTGGAAATAGCAAGAGAATGATAATTAGAAGTGGAGCCTGAAGCTGGTACTGACTTGCTGCAATCTCATGATCAATCTTGAATGGATGAGGAGTTGCTTCTTAAGGATGAGCAAAGGAAGTTGTTTCTTGAGATGGAATCTACTCCTGGTGAAGTTGCTGTGAACACTGTTGAAATGATAGCAGAGGATTTAGAATATTACATAACTCAGTTAATAAAGCAGTGTTAGGGTTTGAAAGGACTGACTCCAATTTTGAAAGAAGTTCTGTGCATAAAGTGCTATTAAACAGCATCGCGTGCTAGAGAAGTCTTTCATGGAAGGAGTCCATAGAGGTGGAAAACTTCATTGCTGTCTAAGAAACTGCCACCTCCACTCCATCCTCCAGTAGCCACCACCCTGGTCAGTCAGCTGCCGTCAACATCGAGGCAAAACCCTCCACCAGCAAAAGGATGACCACTCCCTGAAGGCTCAGGTGACTGTTAGGATTCGTTAGCAATAAAGTATTTTGAAATGAAGGTATTCCCCATAGCTTTTTAGACATGTTTTTGGACACTTACCTGACTGCATACTAGTGTCAGCATAACTTTTACATGCACCGGGAAACCAAAAAATTCACGTGACTCTCGTTTTGACATCTTCATGTTATCATGGTGGCCTGGAATCAAAGCTGCAGTAAGTGTGCCTGTGTTTCAGAAAGAGGGAAGGCCATCCAGGGAAGAAACACACATCTTAGTTACCGTGGGAGGCAGCGACCACCCCCATGTGTAGACGCGAAAGGAAAAGGTAATGAACCTGGAGCTTGGAGGAGGAGCCCACAGAGCACACACTGGCACACGCCGACACACACCAGGCCCACTGGGCGGGCACTGGCATCCGTGGAGCAGGTCTTCTGAGAGCCTGTTTGGAACTGAGACCCTGCAGCGAGCCTGCGAGTGGGCACAGATGGGCCTGCGCTCTCTCAGCCTGAGCCCCGACATCCCCTCCTTGTTTTGCCCCTGCCCTGTGCTTTCCAAGTCCTGGTTATAAGGGCAAAATGGAGGCTACTGTCCCTAAATAAATAAAGATCCATATCTCTGCCCATCTGGACAACGTGGACATCCGAGTGGCCTGCTCAGAGTCTTGCCTCCTCGTAGGATTTCTCCTTACCACTTGTTGTCAGAGACACTTCTTCATGGGGCGCTTCCCGTTGCTGCAGTGCATGAGGCAGCACTGTGTGCGAGCCGACACCTGTGCTCCCGAGCCGAGGGCCAGTGCTCCTGAGCCGAGGGCCAGTGCTTCTCTTCATTCGTGGTGCTGGGGAGCTTCCCAGGAGAACAGAGGCAATGTAGTGGCACCAAGGGCAGAGGGAGCTGCCACTCCTAGTTGCGCCACCTGCCTGTGCCTCAGGACCTGCTTGAATACAATTTTGTTTGGAATATTTCCATGCAGTGAGAGAGTGTGATGATTATAGAGTGTGCCTGTACTGATGGCTTGAGGATCAGACCACACAAACTTGGTGATGTGCACCGTTCAGAGTACCACATCCCCATGTGATGCAGTGGGTGGGAAAGCCAGGGACTGTGTCTGGATGGGAGAAGTGACATGCAGAAGGGACACTGCTTGGCTCCCACACCTCGACGACTGGCCTGCGATTCCCCCATGGGCCTCCCAGAGACCCCATACAGAGTGCTTGTTCCCCCCGACACTTTGGGTACCAGCGGCCATGCTGGTCCTCACAGCCTGCCGTGCGACGTAGGCTCCGTGTCCCCACAGCCTGCCTTGTGACTTAGGCTCTGTGTCCTATGTCTCTTTAAACATGCAGAACCACTCTTAGCTCACGGGCTGCAGGCCAGATGTGGCTGATGGGCACAGCATGTTGGCCCCAGGCCTGAGTCTTGATGTAGGTCTGCAGCAGGATGTGAACGTGTACTGCTGGCCTTGCCAGGTGACAGTGCATGGCTTCCGGTGGCCCTTCAGATTGGTGGTATGAGGCCAAATTGCTGGATCAGTCTTCAGATTGGAAGCCGGGGCCTGCATGCTCTGTGACAGCAGCATTTCTGCAGTAGCCACAGTGGGGCTTGCCCACCTGATGACGGTGATGGTCATGCACTGCCATTCTCCAAGTACCTGCTGCCGCCACCCAGGCCAAACAGCTATGTTCAGTGGGGAATGGCAGAAGGCAGCACCCAGCCTCCTTCACAGCCTCAATAGTGGGCCTAGCTCTCCATCCCACCAACATTGCAGTGTTGCTTTCGGTTGACTTTTGATCCGTGAGGGAACGTCCCGGGGCTTCCATCTGGTCCTTGCTGTCCTAAGTGGCTCTATAGGACATGGAGTGAGCGCTGTGTGGTCGTCCTGCCAGTGCCAGGTTCATCTGTTCCAACACACATACAGGGATTGGAAAAACGAGTGCAGGTTGGATACCCTGACCCCACTGTGCCCTCTGAGGTGGACCTGGGTCACAGCTTCTGGGTCCCTGCTTGGCCATAGACCCTGCGATGTGTTGGGCCCAGCAGGATTGGCATTGATTCAGGGTCTGGGTAGTTCCTTCTCCCCATGGTCATCTGTCCTATAAAATAGCCGTGGGTCCTTCTCCAGGGGGACCTGGGTTCCCCTAAACCGAGGGGCTGTAGGCCTGTGAGCTGGCTTAGCTGAAGAGCTGAGGGAGGCTGTGCCTCTGCACTGCGGTCATCGGGCCAGCTTTCTGTCTCCGCCCTGAGCACTTCTGGCACGTGGAGCGGGGCTGAGCAGCCTGCCTGTCTTGTTCTCTCTTGGCCTCTGCTGCAGCTCCATCTGGGCTAGACTACTCTGACTGGCATCTCATGCCTGTGCCCACTTTGTCTCTGAAGCTCACGGCCCGCGAACCCCTGACACCCCCACTTCTCAGCACCCCCTTCTTGTTGGGACAGCAGGCTCTTATAATGCTGGCACCACCTCCTGCTGTCTCCTGGCCGGCAGAGCTTGTCAGAGGTGCCCTTCACCAGCGCCTGAGGATACGAGACCTGGTGTCATCCTTGTCTTGCTCATCGGCCTTGCTGCCATCTGCAGTCCGTCTCTGCCCCTGCACACTCAGGCCATGGAATCTGTGCATGGTGCCATCCCTAAGGCATTAAAAAGCCAGCGAGGAGAGTCTTTTCAGGCACAGATCTTCAGGCATCCTGGTGTCTACCCGGAAGCATGCCTGCATCAGGTGAGCACTCAGTGAGGCTGTCCTTGTCCTCATCCATCTTGCTCAGCTTGTGCCAGGCTCAGATGGCTGCAGGCTCCAAAAATAGCCCCATCTTAATGTGCTGCTGATGTAGCCCTGGAAGCCTCCTCCTCCTCCAGCTGGGGATCAGATTATGTCTCCCGGGCAGGGCATTGTTCGCCCTTTAGCCAGGCTGACTGGAGCTACTATTCATGCTCACAAAGGCTCTAATCTCCTTTGAGTTCCTGTAAGCCTTTTGCCTGGTAATCCCTTCCAGCGGGCAGCACACCCGAGGCTGCAGTTGGCTTCGTGAGTATGCCTCCCTCCCTTCATTTGATTATCTCTTTATCTCATTAAGGGCCTTTAGCGCTTGTGTTAACATGTAAAAAGTAGGTAGTGGTATCAAATTGGCTTTAAAGATACAACTTGGAATTTTCTCTTTCAAAGCAGGGGCCTGCTGTGGGAGTCAGGGGGCTCTGTTCATTCTGGACCTCAGTCTAGTGAGCCGTTTGAACTTGGAACAGTCAGTGGCTTCACTGGGCCTCAGTTTCCTCATTAGTGAAATGAAGGGGCTGTCTTCATTCAGCATGATGTCGGAGTTCCCTTCCAGCCCAGGTGTCCTGTGGTTCTCTGACTTCTCTTGGCGTGGTTTCTGTGGGCAGTGCTGCTGTGATTTGTGTCATAGGCCTGGGTTTATGTGGCAGCCTTGATCCCTGCCCTCTGCCAGCTCCAAGTCATTGGAATATTAATTCCACAGAGGAAGTTACATTACAGGACCTCAGTTCAGGAGCATGTGAAAAACGGATAAAAGATGAAATGCCTCCCTGCTTATTACAGCATTTTCCTTCTGAAGATCAGGCTTTCCTTCTTAAAAGCTCCTTAGTTTCTTTGATAGCTGCTGGATGTGTGTTGAACGCTCTGTTGAGATCTACACAGCTACAGTAATCCTCAGAGTTTCAGAGCCAATGAGTGCCTCCATGGCGCTTCTTCCTTAGTGCTGTTTACCTTCCATTTCATCTGCTTCTGAGGATGTGGAGAGTTTCTGGAGGTACGAATGCCTACCGTATTTCCTGAGCCTCAAGCACACTCCTTATTCAGCAAGGTGTGCGGCTTTGTTCATTTCTGTGGGCAGTGATGTCAGAGACACCTGCCTGCACATACCTCTGATGTCCTGGTCTTCCTCAGGGTGAGTCTGGTGTTCACATGCTTCATTAAGGCACTTTGAACTTACCTCGTACCCACCAGGTTTTTAGACTCAGTTCTAGAAGGACAATTTTATAATCTTTCAGAAAATCTAAGTAAATTTTTCAAATGCTAGAAATTTCATTAACTTTTCCTTTTACCAATTTTTAGAAAAATGCATTGGTTCAGTCGTGCAAAGGAATGGGGTGCAGTTTTCTTTTGGTGTCCCGTGAACTCACACGTGGTTTCCACCCACTGCACTTCCGTTTTTTGATCTCTCCTGCCCCAGGGACGCTTCCTTCTGGCCCCTGCCTTTGACACTTCCCTAGCAGTGTTGGGAGCTTCTTTATTTGCCGTTCATAGGAAAGTCTTTATTTATCTCATTCATCTGAGGCATGGCAAGCTGAAGATGATTAGGACGTTCATTGTGATATGGAAGCAGCCTGGGTGTCCATCAGTAGAAAAACAGATAAAGAAGCATGGTGCAAATGGAGCACTGCTCAGCCCTAAGAAAGAAGGACATGCCGTTCACAGCAGCATGGATGAACCTAGAGGTCTTCAGTGAAATAAGCCAGGCACAGAAAGTCAGACAGCACACAATCTCACTTACATGCAGACTAAAACAGCTGAAGTCACAGAAGCAAAGTAGAAAGTGATAGCAGAGGCTGGCTGGGAGGGCAGATGGGGAAAAGGGAGAGCCTTTGGTGAAAGGATACAAAGTTTCAGTTAGGCGGAGGAGTGCCTTCAAGAGATCTACTGGATGTGTTTGTGACTGCAGTTAGTAACAATGTATCATGGTAACTGAAATTAGAAGCAATGTATCATATACTTGAAACTTGTTAAGAGAGTAGATTTCAAGTGTCTTCACAACAAAAAATGGTAAGTATGTAAGGTAATGCAAATATTAATGGGCTTGACTTAACCATTCTACAGTGTATACACATTTCAGAACATTATGTTGTATACTATAGATATATGCATTTTAGAATTTATCCATTAAATAAGTTCCTGGTGCTACAGCATCATTTGTTGGGGACACAGAGCCGTATGGAAACACTGGGTCCCAGGCCTCTGTGTGGTGTTACTGGAGCAGGGAACCTGGTGGAAGAGCTGGGTCTGGCACATGTGCTGCATCCTGGAGAGGGCGCTGGCCACACGGTGCTGCATGCTCTTGCCCCGTGAGCCTGGCACACCTGGGTGGTGAGATGTGAGATGGACTTATTACCTGGCATCCCCCATGCCCCACTTGAACCGGAGGACAGTTGGACACTTTTGAGTTGCTGGGCATCTGTGTGTGTGCAGGCTTGTGTTCAGCAGACCCGGACATGTCCGGGGATTACCCTGTGCCCAGGGAATGGCATTCAGGAAGATGGCAGTGGGTCCCTTTGGGTACAGACTGGAGTGGTCACTGCAGCGTACACCTGCCTTTGGGCTGCCGGTTCCTAACTCGGGAGGAATCTGACCATCTTTATAGTCACTGGGTTCCAGCTCTGAAGCTGGCTCAAATCTGGAACTGGGTAAGGGATCATGACTCTTAGTGCAGGGACTTCCCTCAGCTTTCTGCTCATTCGTCTTTAATATGCACGTACGTTATGTGTGTTTGTATGCACATGTGTGTGTGTCAGGCAGGCAGTCCCTTGGATGCCTGTGTGTCTCGCCCCTGCGAATACCATCTTTACCGACTGTCTCCACAGCCCTGTGCGAGTGGAACCTCCTTGGCCGGCACTCTGGTCTCCGTGGTCATTGTGATAATTGGCACCCCCAGGCTTCTGGCAGTTAACATACCATCACCCGACCACAATTACTTGGGCTGCATTTAACTGCCTGAGTCAGAAAGCTGCCACAAAGCATATTATGAATAAGTCAAGCTTTGTGACAGCTTCTCCTAAGAGTGGAATTATTGGGACATCTGGTGAGTGAATGTTCAACTGCAAAAGTGTTTTCCTAAATGTGTGTACTGTTTTACACTCTTTTTTCACAGTCTGTGAGAGATCCAGTTACTGGACATCTTTGCCAATACTTGGTATTATTGGTCTTTTTAAAATTAAAGCTTAGCCGTTCTGGTAAGACGTGCGGTGAGTCTCATTGGGTTTCGCTTTGCCTTTTCCTGTTAATGATGTTGAGCATCTTTTCTGGTGCTTGTTGACCATTCATATATTTTCTTTCGTGAAGTGTCTGGTTTGGTGTTAGGCACATTTTGAAAAACTGGGTTGTTTTATTATTAAGCTGGAGGAGCTCTATGTATTCTGGATGTAGACCTTCTGGTAGATATATGTGTTAGGAATATCTCCCCCAGTATTGCTTCATTTCTTCTTATTTTCTATTTTATTTTAAGTTTTTTTTTAGATGGAGTCTTGCTCTGTCACGCAGGCTGGAGTGCAGTGGCATGATCTTGGCTCACTGCAACCTCCATCTCCTGGATTCAAGCAATTCTCCTGCCTCAGCCTTCCAAGTAGCTGGGGTTACAGATGCCCACCACCATGCCTGGCTAATTTTTGTATTTTTAGTAGAGATGGGGTTTCACTATGTTGGCCAGGCTGGTCTCGAACTCCTGACCTCAGGTGATCCACCCACCTCGGCCTCCCAAAGTTCTGGGATTACAGGGGTGAGCCACCACGCCTGGCCAGTGCTTCCTTTCTTTAATATTGTCTTTCTAAAAGCAGAGTTTTTAATTTTGATTTTAAAGAAGTTTTAGATTTTCATGAAGTCCAAGTAATAGTGTCTTTTGGTGAGTAGAAGTTCTTAGTTTTAATAGACTCTATGTTGTTAGTCTTTTTCTGTATGATCCAGTCTTTTTTCCCCTACCATTTAAGAAGTCTTTGCCTGTCCCAAGGTCAAGAAGATATTCTAAGTAGTCTAGAAAAGATTTGTATTATTTTATCTTTACATCTTTATTATCAGTTTGGAATTGGTTTTTGAGTATGCTATCAGGTAGGATACAAGTTTATTTTCTTTCATGTGGATGTACAATTGATCCAGCATCATTTTTTGAAAAGACCGTCCCTTCTCCACTTTAATTGAATGTTATTTTTGTTGTAAATCAAGCGACCATCTTTCTAAGGGTCTGTTTCTAGACTCTGTTCTCTTCTTCTGGACTGTTTATCAAATTATATGCCAATACTAAACCGATCTGGTTTGTAAATCATCCAGTTTTGTTGTTCTTCTTCTTCGTGACTGTCTTACCTATCTGGGCTGTCCACATTTCCATACAAATTCTAGAATTTTAAAAGCAGGTTGTTAACTTCCACCAAAAACCACCAGCTTAGAGCTGATTGAAGCACATGGAGTTTTTACAGTACGGACCTCCTCAATCCGTGAGCATGGTCTATCCCTTCCATTTATTTTGGTGTTTAATTTTTCTCAGCAATGTTCTTTATTTTAGCATGTACAGATTCTTACACATATTTAGTTTGAGATGTTATTTGATTTTATAATGCTATTGTTAATATTTTTAAAAATTTTATTTTAAAAGTTTTTGTTGCAATAGATATTCAGTTGGTTTTTCTTGTCAAATATTGTTTGTAGCTAAAAATTTTGTTGAATTCATTTTTTTTATAATGGCATAGTGTAGATTCTTTTAAATTTTCTACACATATAATCATTAGCAAGGTATTTTTATTTCCTTTTTTATACTCATGTATCTTTATTTTTTTTTTTTTTGCCATACTTAAATAGTTACACCTCTAGTATAATGTTAATTGAACATTAACACATATGTTATGTTTGTGTGTATAAATATGTGTATGTATATGTATATATGTATGTGTATATATATATATATATGCACACACATTTTGCTAGAAGAGTATGCATGCTTGCTGATATTATTTGTTTCTTTAAATAGATGCTTGGAAGAATGGGGAAAATTATATGAGCCTAGTAGATTTTTTTGTAGAAAATGTTTGTTTTTTTTAAGTTCTGACATACATGTACAGAGTGTGCAGGTTTGTGGCATTGGTATACATGTGCCGTGGTGGTTTGCTGCATCAACCTGTCATCTAGATTTTAAGTCTCTCATGCATTAGCTATTCGTTCCCGATGCTCTCCCTCTCCTTGCCCCCCACCCCACAACTGGCCTGGATGTGTGATATTCCCCTCCCTCTGTCCATGGTTCTTATTGTTCGGCTTCCAGTTACAAGTGAGAACGTGGCAGTGTTTAGTTTTCTGTTCCTGTGTTACTTTATTGAAGATGATGGCTTCCAGCCTCATCCACGTCCCTACAATGGACATGGTCTCATTCCTTTTCATGGCTGCATAATATCTCATTGTAAAAAGTTTCTGCATTAGAGTCATTTTATTTAATACATATCAGTCTATTTAGAGTTATTATTTCTTCTGGTATCCATTCTGTTAAGTTCAGACTTTTCTAAAAATGTACCATGTCATCTGGTTTTTAAGTATTTTTAATATAAAGGTGTCTGTAGCATCTTTGTATAATGTCCATAAAATACTTGTATGTTCCATAATGATGTCCACCTTTTTATTTCTGACCTCCATAGTTTATGCTTTTGGAAGAGATATTCAACTTTTTATTTTTATTTATTTATTTTTTTTTAGCTACTCTCTGCTCCCTGTTTATCCTCCTCTGGAGGTGTCCTGGTGCCACTAGTTCCCTGAGCGTATGGATAATATGAATGAGATTGCGTCTAAGCTTTCCCCACTGCCCTCCTAGGGTTCACTTTGCTTGGTCTGCTCAGTTATTTGGTACTGAGCCATTTGCTTTCCTGCTTCCAAAATGTCATTGCTCTTCTTATCCTCGTGGTTTTATGTCTTTAAAGAAAACAGGAACAGAAACCCCTCTTTGTGACAGCATTAGAAGGGTTTCAGAATGGAGCGAAAGTTGAAGCGTGTGTAGATTCTGTTAGCCATACTTTTTTGGAGGTTCCTCCGTTGCCTTCTGTATTCTTTGCAGTTGGTGGACTCGGGGGGAGAAGCCATAGCGCTCGATTAACCGGGTGTGTGGAAACTTCACTGTCCCCTGGTCACTTAAACTTCATCTCTGGCGTAGACTTTGGAGCGAGGTCTTACCTGACAGTGGAAAATCTTATTTCATGTGCAGCACCTTTACTTCATTGAGGGTAATGTGCATGTGGTTAAGGAGTTTGGCGAGCTGGCAGTTACAGGACAGTCACTTTCTTTACACCCGAACAGAATTCTCCGAAGAAGGAATTTGTTGGGGTTGTGTGGCGTGTCTGCCATTAGTCATTTCTTCCACAGAAGAGCTATTTTTCGTATCCTCTGCCTTTGCCATCTTGTGTGTTTCATTCATTTTCAGTCCAGCCACAATTTAGTGTTCCTATTATTAGTTCTATCACTTGTAAGTGAGACATTTATTTGTCTGTCATTTAGAAAGATTGAGATAACCTACACCTGTTTTGGGTCAACGTGTGCCAGCGAGTTAGGCATTCAGCTTTTCTCTCCCACTCCCAGTGGCCAACTTCAACTTTGTCTTTGGTTGTTTTCGTGTTTCCAGGAGTGCCGTTGCCAATCTCACGGGCTCTACAGAAAGACCATGTAATTGAAAATTTCAGCAAGAAAAACAAAGCAAATAAAAAATAATAAAACTTCTCTCACACCAGCACTTTGGGAAGCTGAGGTGGGTGGATCACGAGGTCAGGAGATCAAGACCATCCTGGCCAACATGGTGAAACCCCATCTCTACTAAAAAATACAAAAATTAGCTGGGCATGGTGGTGTGTGCCTGTAGTCCCAGCTACTTGGAAGACTGAGGCAGGAGAATTGCTTGAACTTGGGAGGTGGAGGTTGCCGTGAGCCGAGATCGCACCGCTGCACTCCAGCCTGGCCCCTGGCAACAGAGAGAGACTCTGTCTCAAAAAAAGAAAGAAAGAAAAAGATTCTCCTGTAGACAGAAATCACTGTACACCTCATTTTTGTAAAGTTGGGAATTTTAACATTATATGAATATATGATACATTTCTTTTCTTTAAGCCACAATTGCATGTTCTTTTAGAACCAACCAATAAAATGGGCACTGAGTTTGGAATCAGAAAATCCTGGTTGAAATCTTAATCTTTTAACTTCTTATCATTTGATCATGGTTAACAATGGTAATAATATTCAGAAAGATAGATATTTTGTCATTGTGTTTGTTGCTGTATTTCTTGGTGGATTGATATTCAGATTGCAGGAGTGTCATCACCAATAAGTGATACATTTTTTAGTGTAACATAAGGTCGTTGTCATTTTGTAATGCCATACTGTTTTTCTTGTACTACTCATGGGATTTTTTTAATGTTCTAATATAATATATTTTTATATTCTTCACTTTATATCAATTGAGGATTTAATGTTGAATCATGTTTGCTGTTTTATAATTATTCACTAAAGCCCATCTTCAAAAGGGAGAAGTGTTTAGCACATATTCAATTTAAAACTAAATGGAAAGCAAATCCTGAAAGGATTTTTAAATTTATATCTGATTTAAAAAAAATTTTTTTTTTAATGTATCACATTGAGAAATTTTCTAGAGAGGCAGAGACCTAGAGCCTGGCACCTTCCTGAAAATAAGTGACCCGTCTTTCTAAAAGAAGGTTAGTCTCAAAGTGGTTTTTCTAGGTACTCTAGATTCCTGGAGCATCTTAAAAATAGAGTGTCAAGACTCAGGGAGACTGGAGCATCTTAAAAATAGAGTGTCAAGACTCAGGGAGACTGAACAGCCACCAGCAGGACCACGTGAAGACGGGACTCTCATTTCTAGGAGAAGGGGCTGTTTTGATGGTGACAGGGTGAGGCTGCGCTGCTGCCTGCTCCTGCCTGCTGTCTGCCAGGGCTCCGGGCCTCTACCTGCAATGCCTCTGAATGGTGTTACCTTCCTGTCCCAGGCACTCATCACTATAGGTAAACCGAGGCAGGGCAGCATGAGTGACAGGATTTCCCAATGGCATATTGCTCAGTGTGCTTCCTAGACATTTAAGGTGCTCTCGTGCAGCTATGAGGAGAAAACGCATTTAATGCCGACTCAGACACCTGCAGCGTGCATGGTGATTGTATCTTTAGTCCCCCATTTTGCTACCTTTTTTTAAAGAACTATTGAAGAAGAACGAAAGGAAATCAGTTTTGAGAAAATTAAATTTTCTGTTGAAACAGAATGATGGTTTTTAAAACAAAGAGAACGTGGGGGAACTGGATGCTGGTTACGCACCGTGCCGGGTTCTGCCTGCTGACTTGGGCTGCGCTTCTCCCTGCTCTGTCTTTGCTGCCTGCAATCGTAAATATTTTAAAGAGCAGATGCGCCCTGCTTATGGATGTGTGTAAATGTCCATGTGCTGTCTGCAGAATTCGGAGCGCAGTGTGCTCTGTTGACATTGTCCATTCTGCTCTGTTGCTCAGCTTCAGACAGCAAAGTCCTGACGTGTGCAGCCGTGTGGAGGATGCCGAAGGAATTGGAATCAGGCAGCCACGAGTCCCCTGACGATTCATCCAGCACCGCGCAGACCCTGGAGCTGCTCTGTCACCTTGACAACACAGCCCACGGCAACATGGCCTGGTAGGAGTTTGCATATTTAATGCACCCAGAACGAGCCTGCAGGTTGGCCAGGTGCAGGAGCTTGCGCAGATTCCTCCGCGGGAGTTACCATCCACTCTTCTAAAAAGCTGCTAGAATTTGATTTTTAATTTTAGTCCCAGTGTTTTCTAGATTGGCCACATTGACAGAAATGTGGCAAGCGCACCCTCTTTCTCCTCTTTGTCTAAGATGAGTGTTGCCCTTGAGGACCTGCCAGAGGGTAAATGGTCAGGTGCTGCACTGCCCTCGAGTGCTGTGATGCTTTTCAACTTGGTCCATGTGCGTTTATTCAGCACTCACAGGTAAATTATTCACCATTTCAGGTTGCAGGCATGTAATCCCTTCCTCCAGTGGACAGAGCATGAAAGCGCAGTGTGCCTGAGGGGCTGTGTGCCCCAGCCCGCCCCTGTCAGGCATGCAGCGTGTCACTCATGGGGCGCCCCGGCCAGTCTCCGCCTCATGAGGTTGGAGGCCTGGCTGTGTCCACCCACTGGTCAGTCCCAGGGACCTCTCCCCAGCAGTCACACTGCGTAAAAATGCAGAAGCCATGTTTTCTAAAAGCTATTGCAGAGCATAACGTTGTTATGAGTGTTCCGACGAACAATGATTATTGTTTTACTTAACGTAGTAGCATGTGCGCATGTGCGTGTGTGTCGGCAAGAGACTCGTTTGCACAGTGACTTCTGTCTACTCAGTTCTACCATTTAAATGCATTAAATATAACAAACACTTACTAAACACCTGCCATGCAAACTCTGCCAGGCTCCAGGGACACCAAGGTGGCAAGTTAGAGGACCCGGCCTTCAAGAGTCATGATCTCCATAGGGAGACCCAGCATGTAAACCTCTAACTGTGGGTGGGACCAGCCATGACGTACCCCAAAATCATGCTGAACTGTGCACTGTGGCCCTGGAGGGTGCAGGCATTAATTGTTATTAAGGGAACTTAGGAGGGATTTGTTTACGAGGTAGTGTTTGGACTGAGGACCGACTCAGGTTTCCCCTGTCAGGTGCGAGGAGAACAGTCTGCAGGCCAGGCGGTCTGTGGCTCTGGAATGCCCTGTGTGTCTCTGTTTGTGGTGGACTCATTTTTATACTGATTGTGCTTCCACCAGGCCAGTGGATATTTCTTCTTCTGGAGACGCACTGAGTATTAAAATCACAGCCAGTCTTGCAGAGTAAGCGGGGGCAGATGAAGAGTCCCAAAGTGCCCAGGAGTGATGGCCTCTCTGCTGTCACTCACTGCCTGAATGCAGGATTTCTGTGCAGACCACACGGCGCATTTCAAATGATGGCCACATGCTCAGCAAACAGACGTGTGTGTGCATATGTGTGTGTGTGTGTGTGTGTGCATGCATGCGCACATGCACTTGTGGACACATTTGTGCTTGTGTCTCTGCACACATGTATGTGCACACAGGTGTGTGTGTGTTCATGTGTGTACACATGTTGCAGGAGACACAGGCACCAGGGAGCAGATGAGTGAGATTCCGTGCGGGTCAACAGGCACGTTAGAGAGATCAGCATGTGTAGAGGGTGGCAGTCCTGCTGGGATGTGCAGAGACAGGTGAGCTCAGAAAAGGGACCTTGGCCCTGCCTGGGAACAAGGGGCTGTCAGACTGCTTCTCAGCTTCCTACCTTATGCAGACACTATCACATACACGCTACAGAAAGACAGGCCACGTGGGTGTGTGTCATGGGGAACTGATGATTAGATTGTGATGTTAAATAGCATCGTGCCTACACACACTTATGAAAGTAGTTGTTGAAGGCTGGGAGCAGTGGCTCACGCCTGTAATCCCAGCACTTTGAGAGGCTGAGGTGGGTGGCTCACCTGAGGTCAAGAGTTTGAGACCAGCCTGGCCAACATGGCAAAATCCCATCTCTACTAAAAATACAAAAATTAGCCAGGTGTGGTGGCAAGTGCCTGGAATCCCAACGACTTGAGAGGCTGAGGCAGGAGAATCACTGGAATCTGGGAGGCGGAGTTTGCAGTGAGCTGAGATCATACTGCACTCCAGCCTGGGTGACAGAGTGAGACTCCATCTCAAAAAAAAAGAAAGTAGTTGTTGATATTAAACAGGCAGCTTCAACTATCCTCCTCACAGTTACCGTGAATGCCATTTTTTTCTGATTTTGCCTCTATTTATCCAAAATATTTCTTGAATTTGATTTGGTTATCCAGTGTATTATTGCATATTCTTTTTTCTCTGAAGCTTTTTATTTTGAGGTTGCAAATTCACATGCAGCTGTAGGAATAACAGAGCGATCCTGTGACCCTTCAGCCAGTTTTCCCCAGTAGTAACATTGCGTAACTGTGGCACAGCATCACAAGCAGGAAATTGGCATAGATACAGTCCACTGATCTTACATAGATCCATCTGCTTACATGCATTTGAGTGTGAACATTGACTTCTAGGCCATGTATTGTGTGTGGGGGTTTGTGTAGCCGCCACCAGAGTCAAGATATAGAACAACTCCAACGCCAGGGTCCCTTGTGCTACCTTATATTTATAGCCACAGCCACCTCCCGTCCCCTGCCCAGGCCTTAGCCCCTGGCCGCCCCGAATCTGTACTCTGTCTCTGTATTGTTATTTGGAGAACATTCTGTGAATGGAGTTACACACAGTGTAACCTTTGATAATTGATGATCTTCACTCAGCTCGATTCCCTGGAGGTTGAGTTGCTTCATTTTCAAGTTTGGTTTCCAGCCGCCGTGCGCGCTGGTCAGTGGCCCGTTCTTCTTTCCAGCCGCCGTGCGCGCCGGTCAGTGGCCTGTTCTTCTTTCAGCCACTGTGTGCTCTGGTCAGTGGCCCGTTCTTCTTTCAGCCGCCGTGTGAGCGGGTCGGTGGCCCATTCTTCTTTCCAGCCGCTGTGTGAGCGGATCAGTGGCCCATTCTTCGCTGCTGCGTGGTGTTCTGTGGCATGGCACACCACGGTTGGTTAAGCATTTACCCGTTGAAGCGCATCTGGGTTTTTCCTTGTTTTTGGCTAAAGTTGTAGTAAATATTAACAAACAGGTTTTTGCATGAACATAGGTTTTATTTCTCTTGACTCAGTTCGTTTTGTAAGGAGCATGCCATGACAGAGCATGAGGGCCCCTCCTCCCTGCGCCCTGCCCAGCATTTGGTGTTGTCGTGCATGTTCTTTTAAGTATCTTCCGTGTGTTAAAGTGTTAGGATTAGAAACGGAATTTGATTTTGGGGAACATCAGTCTGGTGACTACGGCACAGGTGAAGGCTGCCGTTTGGGGTCAGGCTCCAGGTGCCTGCTGGTGGTTTTGTTTTTGGCATATAAATTGGCACCAAGAACAGCTCCAGGAGGCGTTACTGCACAAAGCTTCTGGCCACCAGAGCATGCCCGAGAATGCCACACGGTTCCCCACACTCACCTTGCCACCACTCCAGCCACCTTCATGGCCACTGTGCATGCGCCCTGCAGACCAGAGCTGTGCCCCACACCCAAGGGAATGGTGTCAGGGACTCCTGTCCTCCCAGCCGTTTCAGCTTTTGCCTGTCTGGAGCAATCGATGTGCTAAATGTGGCCACCCCTCCTGTGTCTGTTTCAGCACTCTAACAAGCAGAGGTTGAACAGAGCACCCAGTTGGCCAACCCTCTGATGGCCTTTAGCTCCTGCTAGTGGGAACAGTGAAGGCTGAGGAAGGAACTTACAGAGCCTTGTGACCTGGTGTGCCCCGCTGAGCACTAATCAGACATGCTTCGAGCGAGGCAGCCTCTGGAAGCAGCAGACTTGCCGGGAGGGTCCAAGCCCAGTTGCCCATCCTTCCCCGCTCCTGTGGGCAGTGGGGTCTCCAGGAAGGCACTCGTTCTGTAGCTCAAACCTTCATCCCTGAAATGGAAGTGATGTTGTGCAGCTGGTGGTTGTGCGGCAGAGCCTCTATGTGGCGACCACTCAGAGTCAAACTCTGTAAAATCTTTGCAGAAGTTTATTCTGAGCCAAATATGAGTGACAAGGCCTATGACACGGCCCTCGCGAGGTCCTGAGAACCTGTGCCCAAGGTGGTCGGGGTGCAGTTTCGCTTTATACATTGTAGGGAGGCGTGAGACATCAATCACATACATTTGTGAATACACTGGTTTGGTCCAGTACAACGGGACCACTTGAAGCGGGAGGCTTCCAGACCTAGGTGAGTGTAAACATTTTCTGATTAATAATTGGTTGAATTTGTCTAAAGACCTGAGACCAACTGAATAAAAATGTCTGGGTTAAGTTAAAAGATTGCGGAGACCCAAGTTCTTGTTTGCAGAGGAAACCTTCAGGTAGCAGCTTCAGAGAGAACAGGTTGTCAAATGTTTCTTACCAGACTTCAAGCCTGCGTCGATATTGATGTTGGAGAGGTAGAATGAGGCACGTTCAACCCACTTCCCGTCACGGCCTGAAACAGTCTCTCAGGTGAGATTGAGGCACGTCTGACC
>CAUYOR010087629.1:0-25311 GCA_963573925.1 Callimico goeldii
CTGGAGTGCAATGGCACGATCTCGGCTCACCGCAACCTCCGCCTCCTGGGTTCAGGCAATTCTCCTGCCTCAGCCTCCCGAGTAGCTGGGATCACAGGCGTGCACCACCATGTCCAGCTAATTTTTGTATTTTTAGTAGAGACGAGGTTTCACCTGGTTGACCAGGATGGTCTCGATCTCTTGACCTTGTGATCCACCCGCGTCGGCCTCCCAAAGTGCTGGGATTATAGGCGTGAGCCACCGCGCCAGGCCTACATTGTATATCTCTTTGAACAAATGTATACTTGCATGTATCCACTATTACAGTATCATGTGCTTCAGTCGGTTTTTGTTTTTTTTTTTTCAAATGTGAGGTTTTGTTTTGTTTGAGACAGAGTGCTCTTCTGTCACCCTGGGCTGGAGTGCAGTTGGGCCATCTGAGCTCACTGCAATTTCTGCCTCCCAGCTCAAGTGATCCTCACACCCCCGCCTCCTGAGTAGCTGGAACTACAGATGTGTACCACCACACCTTGCTGATTTTTTGTATTTTTGTAGAGAAGGGGTTTCACCATGTTGCTCAGGCTAGTCTGGAACTCCTGGGCTCAAGGGATCCATCTGCCTCAGCATCCCAAAGTGCCAGGATTAAAGGTGTGAGTCACTGAGCCCGGCCTAAAATGTGGTTGTTAATGACTACATCCATTGTATAACCAAAATCCCCTATTATTGGACATTTAGACTGTTTCCTCATCTGTTTTAAAGATGAGAAAACTAAGGCCCTTCACTTGACAAGTCACTTGTCCAAAGTCACCTGGCTAAAACGTGGCAGAGCTGAGATTAGAAATCTGTTGTGACTCCAGAACCCATTTTTTTTTTTTGAGACGGAGTTTCCCTCTTGTTACCCAGACTGGAGCGCAATGGCAAGATCTCGGCTCACCGCTACCTCCGCCTCCTGGGTTCAAGCAATTCTCCTGTCTCAGCCTCCCGAGTAGCTGGGATTACAGGCGCGCACCACCATGCCCAGCTAATTTTTGTATTTTTCGTAGAGACGGGGTTTCACCTTGTTGACCAGGATGGTCTCTATCTCTTGACCTCGTGATCCACCCGCCTCGGCCTCCCAAAGTGCTAGGATTATAGGCGTGAGCCACCGCGCCCGGCCCAGAACCCATTCTTAGGCCACCACACTGCATCTAGAATTAATAATACGCCACTTAACCCCATTAGATCAGCTCCCCTCAACTTGAAAGACACTGACCAGGCACTTCCACAAGCAGAGCAGCCAAGGATTCAAGTATATGTTGAGGAGGGCAGGCAATACAAAAAAATTAGGTGGCCTAACTGAGATGGAACAAGCAGAAAATGCAAAGGGGAGGTCCAAGAATAGAAATAAACAGGAGGTAGGAGATGGGTACACAGAATGCTGGTTAAAATAAAGAGAAAGCTGGATTTGGGAAACCTAAAAGTAAGAAACTCTGGCTTTTATCTGTTTGTAGGAGGGAGCAAAGATAACCTCAAGGCCATGTGGGGAGCTAGGAAGGATAAGGCTTCTGGAGGGAGGGTAAACTCCCGAGGACTACAAGGCCAGGAGAGTCTGTGTGGGAAGAAGGGAAGGAGGAGAGGCCAGAAGTCAACGAGGCAGGATAGAATAGGCACTGGACACCAAACCTTCCTGTTCCTAAGGAGACTCCCTTCCAGACTGAGCCTCCTCTAGTAGCTCAGCTGCTAAATGCTCTCAGCCCATAGGGGCTGGAGTGGGAAGTGGGGAGTGGGGATTGTAAAGTGTTCTAACTATTAATATAATGCAGACTGAGAATGGATCCTGGCACACATTTTGTAAAGGCGGTAGGCTTAATGCTAGTGCCACCTACCCCTACTCCACTTCTCTAGCCTAACCTCAGCCACACCCACAGGCTAAGGACCATCCAGGAGGGGGGAGCGTGAGTGTGTTAGCGCGCCTGCGTGCTCGTGCGCACGAGAAAAGCAGAGACAGAGACGGAGACAAAAAGAGACAAGGGGGAGAGAGAAAGAGAGAGCGAGAAGAGAGAGACAGACAAGGACTGAAAGGGGGCGGGAGGAGAGAGGCAAAGAGAGAGTGAGAGAGTGTGTGTGTGTGAGAGAGAGAGAGGGAGCGATCGGTCAGCCTTGGTGAGGGAGGAGAACTCCAGAGATAATGCAGGGAGCTCCCGCTGGAAGACTCAGGGAGAAGATCCCAACTTACCCTAAGACTGTTGAGAGAGTAGGGGGTGGCTTTGCAGGACCTGGTTTGGGGGTCAACAAGCAGTAACGGTTACTGCAAAGGCGTTGTCACTCCGCCAGAGCCATTTAACCCGACCTGTGTGGCTGGGGATCAGGCTTCAGACACCCCATAACTCTGAATCTCCGACTGTTTAGGGGGCCCCAGGGCTGCAGACAAGGGGAGGAGGGGCACGTGAGGGCTGGGTCCCTACCTCCCCCCATCCTCCGCTGTCACTCACTACCCCAACAGTCGCCCAGGGGGCGGGCCCCGGAGAGGTGGGGATGGGGGAGGGTAATCTTGGCAGGCGCCTGCTGCATGGCGTAGGTAGGGACTATTGAGGGGGGCGGGCGCCGAGGGGGTTGAACACGAGTGGGAAGCGAAGAGAGACAGGGGGAGGGGGAGGGGACCGGGAACCATTTGAATGAGAGGAGGGGATCACGGGTAGAGTGGGCTCCAGGAGGTAGGGCGGGCAGGGTGTGACGGGGGCCAGACTCTTGAGCCAGGTAAGGGAAGCAGGTGCGTAGATCTGTGCTTTTTGTGGGTGAGCGCACTCGGCCCTTGGGTGGAAAGGGGACGCCGCCTTTCCCGGGGGGCCGGCTTCAAAGCTCCAGAGGCTATGTTTTCCTTCTCAACTAACGGGGCCCCGGGCGGGGGCTCAAGCGCCGTCTCCAGTGGCTGTACTCCACTCCGCAATTTCCAGGCGGCCACTGGACTGAGAGTCTCGCGCCGGGGGCCGGCGCTGTCTCGCGAGCCCCCTCCTCGAGCCAGCCAATGGGGTTGGTTGCTGGCACCGCCCGCCCGCCTGGTGCAGAGCGCTGGGCGCTGCGAGCGGCGCTGCCATTTAAAGGGGCCGCGACCCCTGTCCCGGCTGCTAGGGAGGGAGGTGGAGAAGGAGCGCGGGGCCGTCGCTGTCTGCAGTTCTAGGCTTGTAGCCTTTACACTAACCCTGCCGCAGGTAGGGGTCGGGCCTGCTCAAGCCGAACCGAACCTGCAAGCGGTATCTTGCGGTAGCCGGGAGGGGGGTCTGAGGAGAGATCGCAGCTCCAAAATGTCTCCCTGTAAATGCCTGAGGTTGGGGGTGGGCAACAGGAGAAGGGAGGACTGGAGGAGCAATGGGAAAGGGGGACGGGGCTGAAGAAGTGGGAGACCTGAAAGGTAACTGGGGGGAAGGGGTTACGTAGGGCAGTTTGTGGGGGCGGGGGAAGGGCCGAGGGAGGACCTAGCAACGCGGGGGGGGGGGGTGGGGCCAGACCGGGTGGGTAAAGACTGGGGAGCTGGGGGGCTCCAGCGGAGTGGGGAGGGAATGGAAACTGAGATCGCGGGGGCGGGAAAGGCTCCTGGTGGTGATGGCCTTAGGAGACTCTAAGGGGGCGTTCAGCCTGAGTTGGGGGGGGTGAAAGGTAAGGGGGGAAGGGAATGGGAGTAGCAGTCGAGTGGGGGGGGTGGGCGGGTGGAAAGACCGACTGCCTGGCCAGTGTGGGCACGGGGCCAGAGCGGGGAACGCCTCTCCCCACTGGGGGCGCTGTATGGGGGGGAGTGGTCATTAGGACTGAAGCCTTCGGAAATGCTTGTAGATTGTGGTGATGGGGCTGTTCAAGAGAAATCCAAGTGGATGATGGGGTGTGTCTCAGAGCCTATATAAGAAGGAATTCTGGCTAAGAACACCTCTATTGCCCCCTCTTCTACTCCTACTCTGCAGCCCATATCTAGCCATACTCATGGACCCCAGTGATTTCCCCAGTCCATTTGACCCATTGACCCTGCCAGAGAAGCCCCTGGCTGGAGATCTACCAGTAGACATGGAATTTGGAGAGGATCTGCTGGAATCCCAGACTGCCCCAACTCGAGGATGGGCCCCCCCTGGCCCTTCTCCATCCTCGGGAGCCCTGGACCTGCTTGATACCCCTGCTGGCCTGGAAAAAGACCCTGGAGTCCTGGATGGAGCCACTGAGTTGCTGGGGCTGGGGGGGCTGCTCTATAAAGCCCCCTCTCCCCCGGAGGTGGACCACGGTCCTGAGGGGACCCTGGCATGGGATGCAGGGGATCAGACCCTAGAGCCTGGACCAGGGGGCCAGACCCCTGAGGTGGTACCACCTGACCCAGGGGCTGGGGCAAATTCCTCTTCACCCGAGGGGCTGCTAGAGCCTTTGGCTCCAGATTCTCCAATAACCCTGCAGTCCCCACATATTGAAGAAGAGGAGACCACCTCCATGGCTACTGCGAGAAGGGGCTCCCCTGGGCAGGAGGAGGAGCTTCCCCAAGGGCAGCCACAGAGCCCAAATGCTCCCCCTAGCCCTTCAGTGGGAGAGACTCTGGGGGATGGAATCAACACTTCTCAGACCAAACCTGGGGGCTCTAGCCCGGCTGCACATCCTTCCTTGCCAGGTAGGTTGCCTAATTATCTGGAGAGTCAGGGCTAGGAGATGGGTGGTAAGGAAGGGTGGCTGTGTGCTGTGCAAAGTAGTGGGGAGGAGGAGGGTGGAGAGATAAGAGTAGGGATGTGTGTGGGGAAGGACTTGGGGTTTAGGAGGGAGGAGTAGGGTGGTGTGGAGAGGAAGATTAAGGAAAGTAGGGGTGGGCACAGGCTGTGGGGGAGGAATGGGGTAAGGTTTCAGGGAGTGTAGGTTGGGAGGAGTGGATTTGGTGGGAAAGGTTCCCTTTTTCTTACCCCAGCGGGCTTTTGGTGCCAGAGTCCGTTCTTCAGGATTTAGGGAAGTATACCAGGCTTCTTGGTTCTAAGACTTTTACAGCTTTTTGGTTCTAAATGGGAGTGGGGTTTCTGGGTTTGATGAATGGTAACTAGGTTCTAGAGCCCCTAACAGCATAAGGATTTAGGCAGAGTTGTAGAAATGCAGGGTCTAGGATTGAATCTTTGATAGGGGAGGGACAGTCTTGATTTGAGAGGCTCTAGTTTCTCCCATCTTCTGCCTAGTGGTGTGCCTCTGTCAGGCTGTGGTGAGGGTCTTGGGGCTTCTATAACCACCCGAATCCAGGGAAACCTACCCAGACATTGATGCGTCCTTTTCCTTTTGCTACCTTTGGGTGGTTGTGTGTGTTTTTCATTGGTAAAATATAAATTCTTAATGAAAGGTATATTACCTGTATTTCCTTAACCCTCAAGGATTGGGACAGAAAGCTAGTGGGAAGGATAGAATTTTTTAATGGAATAGCTGCACGTGCCCCCCCCCCCCTTAGTACAGTGCCTGAGGTAACCCTGAGAGGGGCCCCAAGAAGCCACAGGCACTTGAGTTTTCCCTTTCAGTTTTGAGTAAGTTCTTCCCCAGGAATGGAGGCGGGGGTTGGGCCGGGGAGGAGGTGGTGAGGGCAGGCTCAACATTTAGGCTGCCTTCTACTTCCTTTGCAGGAGATGGCCTGACTGCGAAGGCGAGTGAGAAGCCGCCTGAACGGGTGAGGGGGAGGGGATTGAAAGGAGTCTGGTTCCCCCTTAGCTCTGGGAAGGACAGACCCTTCATTTTCCCTCCCAGATGTTGTTCTGTAGAGAGAGTGTGTAAGGAGAGTTAGGAGGAGGGAGGGAGCACTACTGTCTACTGCTTGTTGGAGAGAAAGTCCAGCCTCCTTTTCTCCCTTCCTCCTAAGGGCTGGGCCAAGGGTCCCTACTCTCCCTTCCCCCTCCCATCTCCTATTCCCCCCGCCCAAACCCTGTACTGGTGTTAGCCTGGCCAGGGTGTCAGTTTTCCACCCCTCCTGTCTTTCCAAGGTACAGAAGAGAAGCGAGCGCGTTAGGAGAGCAGAACCTCCAAAACCTGAGGTTGTGGATTCCACTGAGAGCAGTAAGTAGGATTTGAGGAAGGGTGACCTGGGAGTTCTGGGTGTGGAAGAAAGCCAAAAGTGGCATGCAGCAGGGCATGGATCTTCTAGCTCCTGTAGTCCTGCTCTATGCAGTTCGAGAAGTACCTGTCTCCGCTATGGGTTGGCATGGGAACCAGGGGCAGTGGGGGAAATTGAAAACAAGAGCAGTGAGAATGGTGAGTTTCCTGTTTCATCTATGCCATCTCGGTCTCTAAATCTACTTTAGAGCCTCTCTCTTTCCCTCCTTGGGAGGTTACAGAGTAACCAAGGGAGGGAGACACCAAGGTCTTATACTAATGTAACAAGGGCCAGGTTGTAAAGGCTGGAACAACTGGGATTCCAGGAGAGGGACTGAACTGTTGATCAGGGGATGGTTGGAGACCTGGTTTGGTGGCCTTTCTCACGTCCACCTCCCCACTTCCTCAGTTCCAGTGTCAGATGAGGATTCTGATGCCATGGTAGATGACCCCAATGATGAGGACTTTGTGCCATTCCGGCCCCGGCGCTCTCCTCGAATGTCCCTACGTTCAAGTGTGTCACAAAGGGCTGGGCGCTCTGCAGTGGGCACCAAGATGACTTGTGCACATTGCCGGACACCACTGCAGAAGGGGCAGACTGCCTATCAGCGCAAGGGGCTGCCTCAGCTCTTCTGCTCGTCATCCTGCCTCACTACTTTCTCCAAGAAGCCTTCGGGCAAAAAGACCTGTACCTTCTGCAAGAAGTGCGTGAGGGTCTTGGGGGCTATGCAGAGGGCAGGGATCTGGGCAGAAGTATGAGTAAGACAGAGACTGTTGGTAAGAACCTAGCAGGCCGAAGCTGGGAAAGTGAGTGATATAGGGAGGGAGTCTGTAGTCACTGATCCTGGAGGAGGAAGGGAAGCTGAGGAAACGAGAGGGTGGTCCTGAGTGAATATTCAAACCTGTTCCCACCTCTAGGGAGATCTGGAACACCAAGGACTCCGTTGTGGCACAGACTGGTTCTGGAGGCTCCTTCCATGAGTTCTGTACGTCTGTCTGTCTCTCCCTGTATGAAGCCCAACAGCAGCGCCCGATCCCCCAGTCTGGGGATCCCGCCGATGCCACTCGCTGCAGCATATGCCAGAAGACTGGAGAGGTGAGGACACTTGGTAGGGGGCTCATTTACAGGGCCTGGCCAGCCCTGACCTGCCCCTCCCATCCCGGGGCTGCAGGGGCCAGGCCCTGTGGAAAGGGGAGTGGGGAGGAAAGGCGGCCACCATGAGGGAGCATATTCAAGGACAGAGCTTCTCCAGGATGTGCACAGCTGGCCTTCCTTACTTCCCAGGACCTCACCATCAAGTCGGCAGCCTGAGGCGCAGGTTGGGGGGTCCCTGGGCCCACTGTCTGTTCTGAAGGTCTAGGGTGAGGTGGGGGGCTGTCCTTGCATTGGGGTGGGTGGTGGTGGCCAGGCCCTAGCTCAGGGTGTGTGTGTGTGTGTGGCAGGTCCTGCATGAGGTCAGCAATGGCAGCGTGGTGCACCGACTCTGCAGCGATTCTTGCTTCTCCAAATTCCGGGCCAACAAAGGACTGAAAACCAACTGTTGTGACCAGTGCGGGGCTTACATCTACACCAAGAGCGGGAGCCCTGGCCCTGAGCTCCTCTTCCATGAGGGCCAACAAAAGCGGTTCTGCAACACAACCTGCTTGGGGGCGTACAAGAAGGTGGGGCCGAGGGAGTAGTGCATTAGAGGGCTGTGGAAGGGGGTGTGGTTCTTGGGTGATAAATAAAGGTGGCTGATGGGTCAAGGGCTGGGAGAAATAAAACAAATAAAGGGGGTTTCAATTGTATCTGTTACGTTTTATTTTTGAAGCTGGCTGGTGGATACACAGGTCTTTGTTATATCATCATCTATACTTTTTTTGTATGCCTGAAATATTTCATGTTTAAAACATTTAAAAAATAAAAGTGAAGGGACAAATCCAGCCTCAGCCTCTCCTTCCCCATCCTCACAGAAAAACACACGTGTGTATCCATGTGTCTGGTGCAAGACCCTGTGTAAGAACTTTGAGATGCTATCACATGTGGATCGTAATGGCAAGACCAGCTTGTTCTGTTCCCTGTGCTGTACCACTTCTTACAAAGTGAAGCAGGCAGGGCTCACTGGTAGGTGCAAAGCCCTCTTCTCTGAGTCCCCTGCTGGCCTTCTTTCTACCTCCCATACTCCCCTCTTCCAGAGTAATCCCTGCTGCCCAACCTCAGCCCCAACCACATCTCCCCGTGGATTTTCTGTTCCGTCTCTGCACTACCTTACACCTTCTGTGTGCTCTCTCTCTCTCTCTCTCTCTCTCTCTCTCTCTCTCTCTTTCTTTCTCTCTCTTTTCCTCTCTCTCATTCTCTCTATGCCCCAGGCCCTCCCCGACCCTGCAGCTTCTGCCGCCGCAGCCTCTCTGACCCCTGTTACTACAACAAGGTGGACCGCACAGTCTACCAGTTCTGCAGCCCCAGCTGCTGGACCAAGTTCCAGGTACTCAGACCCTGGACCAGGGATAGAAGGGTGTGGCAACATAAAGAGGGTCAGAAGATTGGGGTAGGCAGGCCTGGGCAGAGCAAAGAACAAGCCTGACTCCCCTTCTCCACCGTTGCACACATCTTGCCCCTTCCTCCTTACTTGTCTTCCTTCCCTCCAGCGCACAAGCCCCGAGGGGGGCATTCACCTGAGCTGTCACTACTGCCACAGCCTCTTCAGTGGCAAGCCTGAGGTCTTGGACTGGCAGGTAAGAGCCCCACCCCGACCCACATCTTGCCACATGACCAGACGGTCTGAAGGGGTCCTTCCACTTGGCCCATGCTGGGCCAGATGTTACAGCTTGTCCTCCTCACCCTGTGTCCCCACTTCAGGACCAGGTGTTCCAGTTCTGCTGCCGTGATTGCTGTGAGGACTTCAAGCGGCTTCGGGGTGTGGTGTCCCAGTGTGAGCACTGTCGGCAGGAGAAACTCTTGCATGAGAAACTCCGATTCAGCGGAGTGGAGAAAAGCTTCTGCAGTGAAGGTAAGGAGATGGGGAAGGGCAGAAGACACTGTAACTCCCAGCCAGGAAGAATGGAGAAAAAGGGAGGGAGTCTGGGAAAGTGGTCCATGAGGCAGAGCCTTCTGCCCGTGATAACTCTACCCCTGTCTCCTCTAAGGCTTTGGGCACAAGGGGCTGCTTAGAGAGAGGTTTCAGGTGTCCTGCCTTGTAAAGATTGGGTCTTGTGCCCTTGGGTATCTGTGTCTCTGGACGCTCCTTCCTCTTCCCCTCTTTCCAGGCTGTGTGCTGCTGTACAAACAGGACTTCACTAAGAAGCTGGGCTTGTGCTGTATCACTTGTACTTACTGCTCCCAGACCTGCCAGCGCGGAGTCACTGAGCAACTGGATGGCAGCACTTGGGACTTCTGCAGTGAAGACTGTAAGAGCAAGTACCTGCTGTGGTACTGCAAGGTAAGAAGGGTCAGCACACTAGCGAGCCAGGAAAGAGGGTGGCGGGGAGCATGGGCTGTGGTACTGAGCTTGGGTGTGGGCAGATCTCCAGGGAGGGCAGCCAGCCTTCCATCTCTAAGCGGCCCGATCTCTGAGGGGAGGAGTATGGCTTATCTCAGGGGAAAGAAAGTGCCTGTCACATTTTAGGGAAGCAGGTCTGACCATCCTGTTGACATCCTCAGGCTGCCCGGTGCCATGCCTGTAAGCGCCAGGGGAAGCTGCTGGAGACCATCCACTGGCGTGGGCAAATCCGTCATTTCTGCAACCAGCAGTGTCTGCTGCGCTTCTACAGCCAGCAGAACCAACCCAACCTGGATACCCAGAGTGGGCCCGAGAGCCTCCTGAACAGTGAGTCCCAGGCAGAGAGCACTCTCTGTTAGAGGGGGCCCGGACTCTCCTAATCCTAAGCCTGGCCCCTTTCTCCTTCCTCTTGCATTCACCTCATCACTGGCCAGATAGGGTGTGGTACTGTGAACTGTATTCTCTTTTAGCTTCCGGACCCTGCAGGTACCAGGGTGAGTCTTATTTAAAGCTTCTTGGAGTTAGCATCTACTGATTTTCTATGAAGTGTGTATTTTTAGGGAGTGGGTGCCTATCCAGGTACGATGGGGCATGTAGGGATTATGGTTAGTTTTTTGAGATAAGGAGATCTCAGCATAAACTCTACCTTTAGTGAGACTGCTATTTCTCGAATGTTACCCCTCCCCTCCACAACTCCAGGGATACCAAACTCTTCAGGCTATCTAAATGGAAGGTTTCAAATGTGGGTTGTGGGGGAAAGTGTAATGTTTTATTCCCCAAGAGCAAAGAATCTTCTTGGCTGCTGTTGCTGGGGCGTATAGGAGACTAGATCTGGGATAGTAAGGGGGACAGATCCTAGAACTTCCCATCGGTATTTGGTGTACCTGTTAATGAAGCTGTCCTGAAACAGGCATAAGGAAAATGGACAGCTAGTCCCTTGGATGAGAGCATTCATTTGTTTTGATCTACAGGTCAGTCTCCTGAGGCAAAGCCCCAGACACCCTCTCAAACCAAAGTAGAGAACAGCAACACAGTGAGGACTCCAGAGGAAAATGGGAATTTGGGCAAGGTCGGAGCAAAAGCCAAGGGGGAGGATAATCTCAGAGGAGGGTATGGTGGTTGGAGGCACAAACGTTCCTTTATCTCTGCAGATTCCTGTGAAGACCCGATCAGCTCCCACTGCTCCCACCCCTCCTCCACCCCCGCCACCCCCAGCAACACCCCGCAAAAACAAAGCTGCCATGTGTAAGCCACTGATGCAGAATCGGGGTGTCTCCTGCAAGGTGGAGATGAAGTCCAAAGGGAGTCAGACAGGTGAGCCAGGGTACCTTGATGCCACAGGCTGTATTCCAGAGTCCTAGGCCTGCCAGCCCTATATCCAGGAACTGGACAAGGGTATTTCTTAGGTGGCTGAAGCCTCATGCATATGGTTGTCCTGGAATCACAGAGGTGTCTTTCAGTCTTTGGTTCAAGGACAGTTCTGTGACACTGAGCACATGTTAGAGCTTTTGGCGGGTCACATGTGACCAGTTCAGCAGGGTCTCTGAGAAGACCCCCTTCTTATCCACAGAAGAGTGGAAGCCACAGGTGATCGTGCTGCCCATCCCAGTGCCCATCTTTGTGCCAGTGCCTATGCATCTTTACTGCCAGAAAGTCCCGGTGCCTTTCTCAATGCCTATCCCGGTAAGTTTCCCTGCCTTTCCTGGCTGGGTCCTCCTTTCCTCTTCCAAGTTTGAGATCCACTCTTTCCCCTTACTCTCATCAACTGTCCCTCTCACTCTCATAATCTCCTCCTCATCTGCTGGTATGGTTCTTGGCATTTAGTTGGGATTCGTGCCTCCAGGTGCCTGTGCCCATGTTCTTGCCCACTACCTTGGAGAGCACAGACAAGATTGTAGAGACCATTGAGGAGCTGAAGGTGAAGATCCCTTCCAACCCCTTGGAGGCTGACATCCTGGCTATGGCAGAAATGATTGCAGAGGCTGAGGAGTTAGACAAGGCCTCATCTGACCTTTGTGGTATGCCATAGATGGTGGCAACGAGGGAGACAAGGTGTTAGCAGCATGTCACTGCCTGAGGGGGTGGTATGGGTGATCTTGGTGCCTAGTAGAATGGGAGGGTAGCTGGGATCACCCCTGAAAGTTTGTGAGGGTATAGCAGGAGCTTGTAGCCACTGAGCCAACTTCTCTGCTTCCCAGATCTTGTGAGCAACCAGAGTGCAGAGGGACTCCTGGAAGATTGTGACCTGTTTGGGCCTGCTCGAGATGATGTCCTGGCCATGGCAGTCAAGATGGCCAACGTCTTGGATGAGCCTGGGCAAGACTTGGAGGCAGACTTTCCTAAGAGTGAGTAAGGTTGGAGCCATGCCCCCTGAGTACGGTAGCATTTGTGCCATCAGGAAGGGAGTGTTCCTTGTGTCCCTGAGCATGACCCTGAAAAGTGTTCATTGTGATTCTAAGACAGAAGGTTCTCACAGGGAGCAGTGCCAAGAGATAACAGGACAGGTGCACTCTTTTAGACTTATGAGTCATGGTTTTTTTTTTTCCCCTTTAATTTTTAAACCATAAAAGAACATAAAATTTCACCATGTTCAACATATTTATAGTTCAGTAGTGCTGAATATCTTCACGTTGCTGTGTTTTGTTTTTGTGCCTCTGAGCATGCTTTTTGGTATATATAGCTTTAATAGTTCCTTTGGCTCATCTAGTTATAAAGTTGGCAAGTAGCAGGGGTGGGGTGGGAGGTCTGCAGGGTTGAGATTTTAAGGAATTGATTTTTTCTTTTTTTCCCTTATATTAGATCCTTTGGACATTAATCCCAGTGTAGACTTCCTCTTTGATTGTGGCCTGGTAGGGCCTGAGGACGTGTCTACTGAACAAGACCTTCCCCGAACCATGAGGAAGGTAGGGCTGGGGTTACTGTATGTACCAAAGAAGAATGGCAGCCCAAAGGGGAGAGGACGCGAGAGCCAAGCCAGCAACCATAGTTTGACATTCCCTAACCTCCTTTCTCCAACAATAGAAGTACTGAGATAAAGCCAAACTTTGCCCTCCTCCCATTTCACAAGGTCATCAAAGCTGTTCCTGGGACTCTGTGCTATGGAAGCTTGCTGTGTGCTTACATCAGCCCCTGCCCCAGCCAGCAGTAAATATGGTGTTGACTAGCTTTCACCTTGCGTCTGGTCTTACCTCTGCCACGCCCCTGCTTTCTCTTCCCCTCCAGGGTCAAAAGCGGCTGGTGCTTTCCGAAAGCTGTTCTCGGGACTCCATGAGCAGTCAGCCTAGTTGTACTGGACTCAACTATTCTTATGGTGTCAATGCTTGGAAGTGCTGGGTGCAGTCAAAATATGCCAATGGAGAAACCAGCAAGGGTGATGAGCTGCGCTTTGGCCGTAAGTACCTGGGGGTTGGGGCGGGGGTGGGGGGAGACAGGAGCAGGGAGGAGGAGGGAAAGGGGAAGAAGGCCTGGGCCTGTGATTCAGCTGAAGATGTCTAGGAGTGATAAGGGTATGATCACTTAAGGATGCCCTGTGAAGAAAGGGAGGAGTTGTAGATTAAAAGGGAAATGCTGTCTAGGTTCCAGGTTAGGGGCTTTTTCTGTAATTGTTCAGAGCTAGGCATGACTAAGGGATGAAGGGGTTAATGGTGGTGGAGCTAAGTGAAATTCTCCATATAGAGTTTTTCTTAATCCTGTCCACCTGTACTACATATCACTGCAGCCAAACCCATGCGTATCAAAGAGGATATTCTCGCCTGCTCAGCTGCTGAGCTCAACTACGGTCTGGCCCAGTTTGTGAGAGAAATCACTCGGCCCAATGGTGAACGATATGAACCTGACAGTATCTACTATCTGTGTCTTGGCATCCAGCAGGTACCTCTCGTGCACTGCCTCACTTCCTGTCACTGTTAACACAGCAGGCGGGGTTTAACCAGAAATGATTCTGGGTTGGGCATGGTGGCTCACGCCTATAATCCCAACACTTTGGGAGGATGAGGCAGGAGGATTGCTTCAAGCTAGGAGTTTGAGACCAGACTGGGCAACCAAGTGGTACCCCATCTCTACTCAAAACATATTTTTTGGGCCGGGCGCGGTGGCTCAAGCCTGTAATCCCAGCACTTTGGGAAGCTGAGGCGGGTGGATCACAAGGTCAAGAGATCGAGACCATCCTGGTCAACATGGTGAAACCCCGTCTCTACTAAAAATACAAAAAAAAAATTAGCTGGGCATAGTGGCGCGTGCCTGTAATACCAGCTACTTAGGAGGCTGAGGCAGGAGAATTGCCTGAACCCAGGAGGCGGAGGTTGCGGTGAGCCGAGATTGCACCATTGCACTCCAGCCTGGGTAACAAGAGCGAAACTCGGTCTCAAAAAAAAAAAAACAACAACATATTTTTAAATGAAAAAATATATATATTCTGTTGCACTCCCTGTTCCTCATCTTGTTCCCTACCTCAAGCAGGCAGCTTGCCTTTAATCTCCTACTCCAAATAGAACATGAAATATCAATGTTCTTCTAAAATCAAAACTGCATTCCAGGACTGTTGGCCAAGGAGCAGTCTTCATTGCTATTCAGGTCCCCTTTATAATCTTTAAGCCCATTCTAGGAGGGGACGGATAGGTAGAGCCGGGCTCCTTGAGTGCTGGGGTAATGTTTAGTTCCCACTAGGAGAAGTCAGCCACATATTACCTGATAAGGAGATACGGGCTTCTGAAGAACGTCTCCAAGCCTCCTTCTCTTCCAGCAAACCCTGAGTAGCTGAGAGCTGTAGGTAGACCTGGGGAAAGCGCTCGAGGCTACCTAATCAAGCAGCTGTTTCCCATCATCTCTTAATGATCAAGGACGCCATACCTGGGAGCTTCAGCGTCATTATCTTTCTTCTAGGACCTACAGTCTAGCCTTATGTGTGTCTGCTTTTCTTTCCACAGTATTTGCTGGAAAATAACCGGATGGTGAACATTTTCACGGACCTTTACTACCTGACTTTTGTTCAAGAACTCAACAAGTCTCTGAGTACCTGGCAGCCTACACTCCTCCCCAACAGTAAGGGACAGGGACGTAGCAACCCCTACACCCTTTCTCCATTCTTCCAATTCACCATCCAGAGAGTCCTGTGCTGTTTGGTGTGCCACTCTTCACAAAGGGCCCGAGGTCAGGAGCTTGTAGCTGGATGCCTCAGGGTTTAGAGTTGAAGGAGCACAGGAGCACCTGTACTTGAACATGAGGAGGGGATCAAGACTTAGATCTGAAGAGCTATCTCTAGGACCAGAAAAATACGGCCTGGGTTTGGGTAGTAAGTAAAGAAAGAAAGTAAGAAATCGAGGGACTTGGCCGGGCGCTCCCAGCACTTTGGGAGGCTGAGGCGGGTGGATCACCAGGTCAAGAGATCGAGACCATCCTGGTCAACGTGGTAAAACCCCGTCTCTACTAAAAATACAAATAATTAGCTGGGCATGGTGGCGCGTGCCTGTAATCCCAGCTACTCAGGAGGCTGAGGCAGGAGAATTGCCTGAACCCAGGAGGCGAGGAGGTTGCGGTGAGCCGAGATCATGCCATTGCACTCCGGCCTGGGTAACCAGCGAAACTCCGTCTCAACAAAAAAAAAAAAAAAAAAAAAAGAAATCGTGAGACTCCTCAAGGTTTACATTTACCTGTCTGCAACTTGAGGGTGGTGAGAGATGTTCCAAATGCAGGTGTGGAAAGTATATATTTTTAAAAGCCCAGTCCCACTGTGTAGTGTAGCAAGTGTAGCAGAGTGACAGCATTTTATATACAAAGGTTACTCACCAAATGGAATCGTGGGAAATGAGCAGGGCACGTGGGATGGGTAGTGGTTGGGTTTGGGTAGCCACACCCTCCTGACCGGCCTCTCCCCCTTGACCATTATAGATACAGTCTTCTCTCGAGTGGAGGAGGAGCACCTCTGGGAGTGTAAGCAACTGGGGGTCTACTCGCCCTTTGTCCTCCTCAACACCCTCATGTTCTTCAACACTAAGTTTTTTGGGCTGCAGACAGCTGAGGAACACATGCAGCTCTCCTTCACCAATGTGGTGCGGCAGTCCCGCAAGTGTACCACCCCTCGGGGCACCACCAAGGTGGTGAGCATCCGCTACTATGCCCCAGTCCGCCAGAGGAAAGGGCGAGGTACGAGGCTGCCCCCTCCCCTGTGCTTTTGCCCCTTCTCTGCCTTCCCTTTCCATGCCCCACTATAACCCACCATACCTGCCAGATCGGCCCTCTCCTTGCCCCCTAGCTTCCTTCTCCTTCCGTTCCTGTGTGCAGAAAGGGTAGAAACAGCCATTCTTCCTACCTGATGGGCAATGGCTGTCGCATAAATAGGAGGTCATCCTGTGGCCTGTTTCCCGCCTTTCCTCGTTTAAGACACTACTTGCTTGCCTGCTTTTTCTGGGTGGTGGACAAGGAGGAAGCCGTTGGGTGTGTTTGGCTCTAGGGGAGGGTAGACTGAATGAATGACAGGCTTTCTGTGATTCTTGGCTATCGGGCCTAACAATCACTGCACCTTGGTTTCCATTTTTTTCTGTCCCTGGTATTCTGTCCTGTCTGAGTATAGTTCCCAAGGTCCCTTCTCTGGACCCATGCTTCTACTGGACTAACGCACAAGGGGTTGGGGTCATTGCTGTTTCTCTATCCCAAAAGGCAAGCTCACCCTTGTAATAGGGTCTGTTTTATCAGTTGTTTTTTTTTTTTTAAATAACTTCAGAGATCACCTTTTCAAGAGAGCAACTTGGGAGAGTTTTTAATGAGAGAGTTTGGCAGTGGGAACTGGGGAGGGCCGAGTAACAACAGCCTGACAGGATGTGGGGCTGGCGTGGGAGAGACTGACCTCTTCTTCCACCTCTCAGTCTTGATGAGACTTGATGAGACTGTATTTTGTGTCATGACAGCGTCTCCCTGTACCCTGGACAGTACTCTTGGATGTGGCTCATGGAGCCTCTGCTCTTAACAAATCTGAGTCATTTCCCTCCCCTGCAGACACAGGTCCTGGAAAACGGAAGAGAGAAGATGAAGCCCCTATCTTAGAGCAGCGTGAGAACCGCATGAATCCCCTCCGCTGCCCTGTCAAGTTCTATGAATTCTATCTCTCAAAATGGTGAGTTGGTGAGTTGGCAGGAAGAGCATTAGCATGGGGACCCGAGGGATCTACTTTGCCTCGGTACTGATCTTCTGTCCTGCCACCCCCACCCCACCCCTGACGTTGCAGTCCTGAAAGCCTCCGGACTCGCAACGATGTGTTCTATCTGCAACCTGAACGGTCCTGCATCGCCGAGTCACCTCTCTGGTATTCTGTGATCCCCATGGACCGCAGCATGTTGGAGAGCATGCTCAATCGCATCCTGGCTGTGCGTGAGATTTATGAGGAACTGGGTCGTCCTGGGGAGGAAGACCTGGACTGAGCTCATGTGCCATCCATATCCATTTTTCACATCAATGTCTGTCCTGCGGCCATGTCCCTTCAGGGTGACAGGTCCAGGAACCAATGCTACTCATTCTGAAGGGCCCTCACTGCCCCCTTCTGCTCACCCATTCCCTGCCTTCTCTAGGAACCTCTGGCTTTTACCACTTGACAACCACGGGGCCCCAGTCTTCTGTACTCAGGGGCTGGTCTCCCAGAGATGGGCAAAAGCCAGCTTGCCCATTTTCTTTATGCGTCGGAGTAAACCCCTCCTTCTGGGTCCATTCTCTGGGTGGAGTGTTAATAGCTCTGGTGATCCTGTTGGCTTTGGGTTTCCTGACCCATCCCACATGGGTAAAGCCTCTTGTTCCTAGGTATGACCTAGGGAAAAACCCAGCTACCTTCTCTGCCCTATGCCCACTCCCTTCTCTTCCCTAGAACCACATAAAACAGTCTTATCTAAAAGATATGAAGCAAACTATGAAAGTGATGAGGGGACCATTTACCTAAAACACAAAGCTTAGACACTTTTCCCCTTCCGTGAAATAATAGGTTGTTGGCACCCTCTCACCACTGCGTATCCACCCCGGCAAGTACCAACCCTTGGTGCTGCCGTTTAAAAAATGTTCCAAATGCCTTCTTTTCCCCAGAGGCAGAGAATGACTAAGTACGGGGAGCAGACTCCTGGTGTGCAGACTCCTGTCCCCTTGGTTTCTGTGTTTGTCTCTCTGCCATCTTGGGTTGCCATGAGCCATGGTGTCAACATGCTTAGCCCCCTCTGTAACTGCCTCCCTTTAGTTCAATGGACAGAGCTCCCAAGGCAAAAACTACCTTCTGACTTGGGTTGAGGCTGGGTTCCCCTCTTTTGTTTCCCCTACCCCCATCATAAGAGCCAGGCCAAGCCTGTGGGGGCTTAAGTCATGCAGGATGGGATCTGTGGTCAAAGGACAGGTGAGGAGCTGTGGGCACGGGGCCTACCCCCACTGCCTACATCTTTTCTCTTCCCCATCTTGCCTTTGAGGTCCCAGAAAATGATTAGCTTCTGGCAAAGGGGGTACCCAGTTCTTTCCCTGTTGACTTTGCTGTTTCCCAGGCTCCTTTTTGTGTTTTTATAACTGTCACCAGTTAGCGACTGTTTAAATTGTATATATTGTTCTGAGGCGCCTGGCCTGTCCCTTCAGTGAGCCATGCCCACCCTTGTGTTGTAGTGAGAAGCTGTTGTCACGACTAACCTGTCTCTGAAATTGTTTGTTTCAAATAAAGAGTTAAAATTGTCTTTTTTCTTTTCTGGGTGATGGATATAGAGGAGCAACGCTGGAACTTCAAATCTCTCCAAGTATAAAGAAGTCAGGTGGTGTTTGAGAATTGTTCTTACTTTACTGAATGAATCTATTGGGAATGTGGTCTTTTTTATAACAAGTTTCCAAACACTTAAGGAAAAAAAAATATTCACTAGCCATGTATTAAGAAACTAGTATGTTTAAAGACCTAGATCACATGCTTCAAAAAAGACAGACTGGTTAGACCAGGATCCAATCCCCAGCAGGCTCCCAGCCTATAGGGGAGACCAAGTAGTACACAGTCCTAATACAGGCAGGATAAAATAAATAGTGCTATGGGAGAACAGAGGAATAAAGCACTCACTTCAGGTTTACAGGGAGGCTGGGTGCGGTGGCCTACGCCTGTAATCCCGGAACTTTGGGAGACCAAGGTGGGAAGATCCCTTGAGCCCAGGAGTTCAAGACTAGGCTGGGCAACATGGCAAAACCCCATCTCTAACAAAAATACAAGAATTAAGCTAGGTGTGGTGGTGCACACCAGTAGTTGCAGCTATTTAGGAAGCTGAGGCTAGGGAGGATGGTTTGAGCCTAGGAGGCAGAGGTTGCAATGAGCCGAAATCACCACACTGTACCCATTCTGGGCGACAGAGTGAAACTGCCTCAAAAAAAGACAACACGTTTATAGGGAGGCTATGTAAGGGTTTACCAAGGGAGGTGGCATTAGACCTGGGCCTCAAAGACAAAGTGGAAAGGGTTGGGAGGTCACAGAGATAGGGGTGGGAAGTGCAAGGCTGAGATTTTTCCAACCAAGGGGTAGTAGCCAAGCTGAGACTGCCACTGCACTCCAGCCTGGGTGACAGACTGAGTGAGACTCTTATCTGAAAAAAAAAAAAGGGAAGAATTGAGCATGAACCCCAGGTCTCTTTTTTTTTTTTTTTTTTGAGACAGATCTGTTTAGAGACAATCCCCAGAACAATATGAAGAACGGGGAGTGAGGGTAGGCCTGAAAGCCTGGAGATTGGTAGAAGGACTATGGCTAAGATATTCTGTGGACCTCAAAGCCTGGAGATTGGTAGAAGGACTATGGCTAAGATATTCTGTGGACCTCAATGGGGACTCTGGGGATAGGGAAAAAAAAAAGAGGAATTCAAAGTAAATTTCAGACATTTTGAAGATCAGGTCTGCAGGATCTGATGAATCATTAGAAGTAAAGGTTGTGGGTGGGATGTAGTGCTCACGCCTATAATCCCAGCTTTGGGACGCTGAGGTGGGTGGATCACGAGGTCAGGAGGTAAGACCATCCTGGCCAACATGGTGAAACCCTGTCTTTATCAAAATACAAAAAATTAGCTGGGCATTGTGGTGGGTGTCTATAATCCCAGCTATTCGGGAGGCTGAGGCAGGAGAATCACTTGAACCCGGGAGGTGGAGGCTGAAGTGAGCCAAGATCATGCCACTGCACTCCAGCCTGGCAACAGAGCAAAAATCCAGCTCGAAAAAGAAAAAAATGATTTGAACAAGAACCCCCCCCTCAAAAAAAAGAAGGGGCTCACACCTAGAATCTCAGCACTTTGAGAGGCAGAGGGAGGTGAGTCACTTGAAGTCAGGAGTTCGAGACCAGCCTGGCCAACATGGTGAAACCCCATCTCTACCAGAAATATAAAAATTAGCCAGGTATGATGGTGGGTGCCTGTAGTCTCAGCTACTCAGGAGGCTGAGACAGAAGTGCTTGAACCTGGGAGGCGGGGTTGTAGTAAGCTGAGACTATGCCACTACACTCCAGCCTGGGTGACAGACGGAGTGAGACTATCTGAAAAAAAAGGGAAAGGGAAGAATTGAGCATGAACCCCAGGTTTCTCTTTTTTTGAGACAGTTTCGCTCTCGTTACCCAGACTGGAGTGCAATTGCGTGATCTCAGCCCACCGTAACCTCCGCCTCTGCCTCCTGGGTTCAGGCAATTCTGCTTCAGCCTCCTGAGTAGCTTGGACTACAGGCACATGCCACCATGCCCAGCTAATTTTTTGTATTTTTAGTAGAGACGGGGTTTCACCATGTTGACCAGGATGGTCTCGATCTGTTGACCTCGTGATCCACCCGCCTCGGCCTCCCAAAGTGATGGGATTACAGGCGTGAGCCACCACGCCCGGCCTTTTATTTGTATACAGTAATCTTAAAGTGCACCAACAAGCTGAGTTTCTTTATACCTTTAATATTTTAACATATAGTGTCTTGGATTTTCTATGCATAAAATTATATCATTTGAAAATAATGATAGTTTTTTTCTATCTATAATGTATTACTTTCTTGCTTATTGTATTGGATAGAATTTTCAAAACTGTTGATAATGAAGATGGTTTCATCTTATTTTACACACTAGAAAGAATATCTTCAGGTTTTAAGTAGCTAATATGAATTTTAATATTGATTTCTAATAGGTTTCTTCTTATTTCCAAGCTAGGACATGAAATTCAATTCATCAAAGCTCCTGGGTCATCATACCCTTCTCATTACTGGACCATGAACAACTCTCTTTTCTGTTTACTTTGTTTAGGATGTTTCTTCTATTTTTACTTCACTAAGAGTTTGACAGTAGATACTGAATGAAATCAAATTCCTCTTCTACATTTAGTAATATGATTTTCCTCCTTTAATCTATTATTAGATTATTTTTCATTGTACTATATTCCTGGACTAAATCTTACTTGGTCATTGGAATTGTTAGTAGCATATTATTTTTTATTTTTATTTATTTATTTATTTTTGAGTGGGAGTCTTGCTCTGTCACCGAGGCTGTAGTGCAAGGGAGTGATCTTGGCTACAACCTCTACCTCCTGGGTTCAAGCAGCTCTCCTGCCCCAGCCTCCCAAGTAGCCAGGATTACAGGCACCCGCCATCTCACCCAGCTAATTTTTGTAGTTTAGTAGAGATGAGTTTTCACTATGTAGGTCAAGCTGGTCTTGAACTCCTGACCTCAAATAATCCTCCTTCCTTGGCCTCCCATGTGATTACAGGCATGAGCCACTACATCTGGCCATGGCGTACTATTTTATAACTGGCTTGCATGTATTTCTCTAGGGTATTTTTTCATTTATAATTTTGCAAGAGATTGTTGTCTTTTTTGTGGGCTTTATAATCAGAATTATTTTCTCTTATTTTGTTAAGAAGAAACAGAGGCACTAAGAAATTGTATGTTGACAATTAGTTGATAAACTACTTATGGTTCTGTTGAATCTCCTTCCCTAGATAGCTTGTAAAAGCAAAGTAACAAAAATTTAAAAATATAAAAGAACCCAAGTAAGCTTTCTATCAAATAATTTCTATCAAATAATTTAGTGTACTATAGCCCTCAAGTGAAGATTAACCCTCAGATTACATCTTATTTCCCAAGGAAGTCTGGGACCACTGAGCCTATACTTCAGTCAGTTTGTTCCAGTTATCCTGAGTGAGGTAGAGACTGTGAATAAAGTAATTCAGTAGCCCAGACAACCCACATAGGTGGTTAACTAGAACTACTACATTATATCTTTTTTGATTATTATATAACTGAAGTCCATTAAATTATCAATACTCATTATGCCTTAAACAAAATAACTATTTTTCTTTCAACCCAGAAACTAGCTCTAGTCACTGAATCCCTGAGATAGTTATTTAAAGGGTTTTTTGAGCCCTAATTTCTTTCTGCCAAAAAATCTCTGTAGACTATCAATCATCTTTGAGATTAATGACAAGAATGCAGTACACAGAGGAAAAGTGTATGAATCATCTTTCTCAGATTATCTTCAAGGTATGCCTTGCAAAACACCATCTATATACATTTTAAGTTTCTATGTGTTCGTCGGATACTAACATTAGCAGTTTCACTATATTTCAGCTCTCCTGTTTCCATAAATGGTGTTTACACTGGTATTGTGATTTCTTTTTGAAAGTTCATAAGATTTTGAGTCTGAACACTGGGCTATAACTACTGTTCTTCTACTAACAAACTGGGCAAGTGACTTGACTTCTTCCAATTGTAATAATGTCCACTTACCCATTTGACAAGTCCCAACAAACAGATGAGATAAAGTATATGAATGTTCTTTATAACATACAAAGCAAAACTGCTAGTCATAATTTTAGCAAGCAATAATTCAAAATAACAATAGTTAGCATTACTGAATGCTTGCTAATACATGAGGTTTTGTGCTATGGACTTTACATGAATCATCCTATTTAATCCTCTCAATAAACAGTGAGACAGACACTCTTATTAGGTTAAAAAAAACTATAGGATTAAAAAAATAATTTTATCAAGGAATTTAATTTTTGAATTCTTAAGTCAGGCTGTATCAATTAGAATTCTGTCATCCTCTGTTTTCCTTCCTTTGTGATCTTCTCCTACAGTGTACAGGCTACGCTGTTTGCTCTTGCAAACCTACTTTATATAGGGCTTTGTAACTGAGAATCCTGGCTTGTACAGACAACATCCTTGTTCTCTGCCTCTGGTTGGGCTCAGCCAATAGACGTCACAAGCCACTGTACCTGTATTTTATTTATGCTTAGGAAAAACATAAAGAAAACAAGCTTGAATTTGTATTATGCCAAAAAGTCACATAACCTACCTTTCTCACCCCTTGTATTGTTTTCCTGGTTTTCATTATTGCCCCTCTTTATGCCTTACATCTTCAGAAATGTAGCTAGGCATAGTTAAGAAATTATGTTAAATAGTTAAGAAATTAAGATATCTAGTTAAAGATATTAAGCATAGTTATGAAATTAAGATATCTATTTTAAAAAAATACATATCAAGGTGGGCATGGTGGTTCATGTCTGTAATCCTACCACTTTGGGAGGCCGAGGTGGCTGGATCGCTTGAGCCCAGGTGTTTGACACCAGCCCGGGCAACATGGTGAAACCCTATCTCTACAAAAAATACAAAAATTAGCCAGTCATGGTACATGCCTGTGTCCCAGCTACTCAGGGGGCTGAGGCGGGAGGATCATTTGGGCCTGCAGTGAGCAGTGATCGCACCACTGCACTCCAACTTGAATGAAAGAGCAAGATCTTGTCTCAAAAAAAAAAGAAAAGAAAGAAAAGAAAAAAACATATCAAAACGAGTCTGGTTGTTTTTCATCACAGCATTGATTCTTAATTACTCTTAAATTCTGAACTTCTCAGTAATTTTTAAGATATGGTGTAACTCTAAATCTGATATAAAAGATCAAGTGCTTTGCTACCACAAGCTGTATAGTGGATAGAATATGATGTAATAGTATAATATTGGGTTGGTGCAAATGTAATTGTAGATTTTTTCCCATTACTGTCAATGGCAAAAATTGCAATTACTTTTGCACCAACCTCATAAAATCTTCCCTGGCACAGCCAAAGATTTTTTGTGACCTCATGTTTTTAGAAGGTCACAGAAAGGCCAGGGCATTTTCAGAGGAAAGGGTTCCAAATGGCAAGAAAACATACAAAGAATAATAAAAAGTTCTACATGTGCTTAACCTGGAAGATAGAATTTTGAGAGAGAAAAGAAAAAGAGGGTTTTCTTCTGAGTTGGAAGGTGGCCACATTGGAAGATAATTACGTTTGCTCCATATAGCCATTGCGAGTATTAAAGGAACCTTTTGGGTAATAAATAAAAAGTGACTGTTGTTAGCGCAATACAAGCACGGTTTGAGCTCAAGTGTAACATCACAGGGGTCAGATCTATCTGGTAAATTAAAGGGACATGTCCGAGTCCCATGTGCAACAAAATTAAGGAAACTCCTGGATGTCATTTCTGTAAGTAAAGAGGTCAGTGGACACAAATCTGTGTGCCCAAACACAAAGCCTTCTTCCGTTCAGGGAGAGTGGACTTGGAAATACATGGTGATGTCTCCTGACTTAGCCTCTTAATGAACTCATGACTGCATCTTCAGCAAGAGAGGGGGAGAGGTAGACAGGTTATTGCCATAAATAATAACCAGAAGTACCACTTTCAATAACAAGTCTACCAGACTTTGGGGCAAACCAGCTCTGGGTTGAAGTCATACTGACTAAAAGTTATTTAAAGGGGAAATTTTTTTTTCTACTGACTCACAACACAGGAAAGGAAAGGAGCAACAGGACAAGAAATAAACATAAGCTGCTTCATGGTAACTAACATGACTCACTGAGCACATATGAAACATTCCCTGGATACACCTCAACAAGCTGGGAGTTGAGGGACATTTTAGGTTAATAGAGTACCATATTACCAGGGGAGACATGGAAAAACCAAACTCAGGTTATCCACCAGTGTGAAGTCTCAAAACATATGATAGGTGACCTAGAAAACACACTCTCAGGGTTAGGAGGAACACATCCTCATATCCAGCCCAGCACTACCATAGAGTGGGCTCTTAATAAATATTTACTGAATGGAAATTCAGCTTTTCTGTTTTGAATGTTTTTATTTTAACTTTTGTGGGTGCATAATTGTATATATTTACAGGATACATGCAATATTTTGATACAGGCATACAATGTGTAATAATCACATCAGGGTAAATGGGATATGCATCAACTCAAGTATTTTCCTTTCTTTCTGTTACAAGTAAACCAACTATAGTCTTTCAGTTATTTACAAATGTACGATAAATTATTGTTATCTACAGTCACCCTGTTTGTGATCACATAATAGATCTTATTTTTTCTAACTATAATTTTTTACCATTAAAAATGTCTCCCTGCCACCTCCCCACTCCCCTACCCACCCCACCCTCACACTATCCTTCCTAGCCTCTGATAACCATCATTCTACTCTCTATCTCCATAAGTGTAATTGTTTTCATTTTTAGCTACCAAAACTGAGTGGGAACATGCAATGTTTGTCTTTCTGTGCCTGACTTATTTTACTTAACACAATGATCCTCAATTCCACCATCAGTGGATGCAAATGAGAGGATCTTATTCTTTTTTTTTTTTTTTTTGACTGTTACAAAAGTTTATTTAACAAAAAGTCTAATAGGAAAATGTACATGACCTAATTTTTACATCAGAGTAAAACAGGCCCTATGGAGAGAGGACATGGGTTTCTCCGCTGAACAGCCATTATTTATACTCGTTCCAAGGCTTCTAACATGATGATACTATTTCC